>JXSR01S020265.1:8930-19802 GCA_000969725.1 Ophiothrix spiculata | reverse complement strand
GAGTGCTGAATGTAACGGTCAAGGAAACGTTCACTTCTAGACTTACTATGGTGTTGATCATCTCCCTGCGACAAACCTTGAGTCTCTTCACTGCCCTAAACACATCAATCTGTTGCTGGTCCTTGATTTGATCGAAAATCGACATAACAGCACAGAATATACCACATCGTGAAACACCGTTCCTGTGAGATTTAGACAAAATGATGAAGATTTAGAGGAAATGATGGTACTCGATGTAAGTATAAACGGAAAGCATAATTGATATATTAGAAATATGTCTAAGAAGAGTTCTTTTCTATACATAACATCAAATAAGCAAGTATTTACTTATTTTCTTTACAGTATTTATATTTATGTAGTTTGTTTAGTCCTTTAAATCTGTGTGGGATCGACTTTTGGTTTTGCTCAATGTTGATGTATTATCTTGTTGATAGTTGGTTTCTTTCCTCAATATGATATCTTACAGTGCTAGTAACTACTTTGTTGTAAATGTACGAGAAGTTGGTTGAAAAACATTGTATTTTCTTAATTCGGGCGAAAATGTGCTGCTTTCTGCCTTAAACTGTCAAATGTTGGTAAGAATCTTTTCATGAGATAAAAATGAAATGTTTCTTTTAACGAGGTGAACCTAAGTTTGATGCAGCTTTACCATTGTCAGTTTTAACCCTTTCCAAATGTGGTTTTCAATGTTTATTTCATAAAAAAGTCCAGTGGTAACAATTCAGAACCAACATGTGGAGAGAGACACGTAAACTAATCGGCAACAGCTTGGCGTTATCTGAACTAGACGGCAAAGTCAAATTTGGGCATCTGGCTGGAACATATTCAATTTGATGCTTTAAAATCATAGATATAGCCAAATGCGTGGATAAAAGGAATCATCGATATGTTTAAGATTTGTGGAGAGGTAGACTCTTCCGACTAGTGCAGATATCTGAACCACATTGACATTTAAATGTTCTAAACCATGGTTCATTGATGTAATGTAATTTTGTAAATATGATATGATTTATACTCAGCGAAGAAACAATGCAGAATTGTGTTTGAAGTAGTAATCAAATGATAACAAACACGTTCAAAGCTTTTGCTTCCAATCAGGTAACGAATGCCATAATGTTTTACTATATGGTATTTCTCAACACATTAATTCTATTGGTTGTATGAATGCAAATCCGTTTACCTCTTATCATGAATGGAAAGACCCAACATTTTCAAAGAATCTACTATAATAATGCATTGAGCAATCTATCGAACGGATTACATTTTGTGTCGCTGGTGGGTAAAAAAATGATGTTAACCAATCAAATGAGAAGAATCTTTGTATAAGTTATATAAAATAAGCTATCTTATAGAATACTTGTGAGTAATATTCATTTTATCCCGCATTTTATTAAAGTCATCGATTGAACGAGTATTATTTTCCATAACATGCTTCATTTGATGTCACCCTAGAATATTATTAGCAAATATTTATAAGTCTGTGTGCGTTAACACAGTCAGTAAGCCATACTATGGATGCCAGGTCTATGCATATAATTACCTGTCAATAACTACAATTCGATGATCTTTGATACCACGTCTACGTGAGTTGACACAGTCAGAAAGGAGCACTAGGGATGAGGCTGAAGATGGGAAGGTTGAGTCTGATGGCCATTCTGTGTACTGAATTAGTTGTATCTCTGTCGGTGTATTCTAACAAAACACAATTGTAAAATATTTATAGACTAAATACTGTTCCTATTTGATCCGGGCGACAATGTATATAAACAATGCATCGTTTGCTAAAGTTCAAGTCAGTGGCGTAACAACCGGGGGGCAGGGGGGCAAGTTGCCCCCCCTGAAGGCTCTCAGGGGGAAAATTTGCAGACCCAGGGGGAAAAATAAAGGGGAGGGAAAGAAGGAAAAAGAAGGGAAAGGGAGGGAAAAGAGGAAGAAAAAGGGAAAAGAAAGAAGAAAAAAGGAAAAAAGAGGAAGAAAAGGGAAAAAAGAGGGGGAAAAAGAAAGAGAAAAGGGAAAGAAAAGAAAAGGGGAAGAAAAAAGGAAGACAGAAAGAAGAGGTTCCCCTTATTTGATGATTAAGATGTAAAATGTCAAAAAATGTTCGCGCTTCGCGCGAATTTATAGCTATTATGTCAATTTTTAAAATACAATTTATCATTTGCCATAGTTTTACAACAATCTTTTTCGCGCTCCGCGCAAATTCCAACATCTTATAACAATTTTAGATAAAAGTTGGGGGGGGGAAGGGTGAAAAATTCCATCAGGGGGGAATTTTGGGGCTTTGCCCCCCCTGGCGACCAACACTTGTTACGCCCCTGGTTCAAGTTGTCCATGGTAACGAGGCAAAGTCGGTGTGAAAGGAATCTTAGTCCCCCTGAAATGGTTATTTTAGTGAAGGCTAACAACTCTCACGCAACATTAGTTTCACGCTTTATTCCGTTATGGCCTATTGAAGGCGGACTACCATTTCAGGGGGACTACGATTACTTTCACACTGGGTCAGTGTATCATTTTTGTACTATTTTAAGAGCGCCAAGTTTAGAGCAGTTATTAATAATCTAATTCATTGATGTTGGTAATTAGAATATAATTGTAAACAAATTATTTTAGGTGTGTTGTTTCTATATCCATTTACGTTTTTATTTTGGCTTTTCTTAACGTGAACCTGAATAGTAATAATGAATGCGTAATCTTTAATTAACCGACCTATACGATTGACGGTTTCAATGCATATTTAACGCAGTGTATATTGAATGTTAATATACGATTTCAGATTATTTTTGATACTTTCATAAACATAATTATACAGAGCTGTATCACTCTTTAGATCATCAAAAGCACATCATGTACGGTAAATGAATCTGCACAACCACCCTAGTAACAGATACTTCATGACAAGATTAAAATAAAAACATCTTATAACACTAATAAATAACACCAATAAACAGTTCATCAACACGAGTTTTCTTTACTTTTTTTCGAGATTTTTTTTTTCGTTCTTTCTTTTTAATAATAATTATATAATAATATCCGGCATTTATTTGCGCGCTTTTCACCGAAGTACCATAGCGCTTGACATTATTACGCTGTTATTAGGAAATCGTCACAATCATTTCACCTTAACTAGATCGCAATCTTAAGACGCAGACCTATCGGAATTTAGATTGTAATATTTCCCCAACAGGTCCCCAATGCGCTTGGGTCGACGAAGCAATCAGGATTAAATGTCTTGCCCAAGGACATTACCCGTTGGCCGAAGCGGGGCTCGTACTCGCGACCTCACGATTCGGAGTCCTGCGCTATTCCACTAGCCAACACGAGCTCCTTTGGCGGGTTTAATCTATTTCATTTTTTTTGCTCTACCCAAAAATATATAATGTTCACAGCAAAATGGCACAAAACATAATGATAACCGATAACATTTGTAAACATTGTAAGTTTGAATAAATCTAGTGGGCACATTATTTTTTTATAGACAATTAAAAATAGCAATAGATTAACATTTTACCATATATATCGAGTTATCTGTCTTGAAGAGTAGCAATTTGGTTTCAATAGTGTTCCCATTCTGAACGGTGTTGGTGGCCTCGATGACAAAAGGACCACATTGGAGTGACTCATCGGACGGCAAATATGTACCGTATGTCTGTGAAAAGTGGTTAGAAAAGTTAATTATATCTGAAGAAAGCAAAGTGAAATTGTTTAACAAATATAAAATCTCTAATGCCCAATAATATTATGTACCTGGGTAATGATGGGTAGAGAAAGCAAGCAACGTCAAAGTACCAATTAACATCATATACTTTACACAAGCATTTAATAACCCTAACTCCCAAACGCTTAAAAAACTATCTAATTTCTTGATGTTTGCTTGTTGGATTTTGTTGGACTGTGACGTGTTAGGGTTATGGTAGCATATCTACCATGCACTTATAGACCTTCATAACCTTAACCCCCAAACGCTTACAACCTTCATAACCTTAACCCCCAAACGCTTACAAACTATCTAAGTCCGAATACGTCATACCAAAAAATTCCTGTTTCCCTGGGATTTGAACCCCCGACCTCTGGCGTTCCGATCCCATGTCCCATTTGGCAATTAAGCCACCGAGTATGGCCTGCTATGGCAGCCATTCCGTGCCCATCTGTATTCCCCGTATGTGACTTATTTGGACTTAAGCGAATTTCTTGATTTTTGCTTGTTGGATTTTGATGGACTGTGACGTCCCTGAACGACGTGTTAGGGTTATTAGCGCATGTTGCCCTGAAGTATCCTCATTTGATGTCTGCTACAGCAGTTACTGTACACATATCGTTTGAAACTATTCAAGTAGGCGCAAAAATATCACATTTTTAGTGATATGAAAAAATTCAAATAACTTTATTCAAAAAAAAACCCTTGATTTCCCAATTTATATTGTAACAGAACAACAACTAACTTAAATACAATTGAAAAAGTTACGCAGTCCGTTTTTAAGATGATAATATTTTCCATCACATTATCCAGGTGCATATATAGATATACATACTTTTGGTATTGTTGTCCAAAATGCTGTGAATGTTTGTATGCTGTATTATTTGATTACAATAATTTTAAGTGTCCTTACTTATGACTTTTTGCATTTTTAGCATTACGTAACGTCCACATGAGTTATAAAATGGCTACCCAAATATATAGTATAAATTTAATGCATTTCAAAGCCATATGAAAATCTTTAAGATTAAAAAAAAAACCGTTATGTGAATAATATCAATACCTCATCCATCTCATCGGGATTATAAACTGTTATAATTGTTTTCATCTCGTAATCAAACATCATCCTCCAGAAATCGGTTACTGTATTTGCCAATGGCACCTGTGTTGTGAGATACATATTACGCTTGCCATGACCCTGCACAAAGAATTCAGAAGAATAAAATGATGGTAAGTTATAGAAGTCTATGTTTGATATTGCAAAATTGTGTTTGAAAATAGGACAAATATTGTTAGGTATATATTTCGCATTACATGGCCTTGCAAAGATTGACGTTAAATTAATATCGGAATCTCTATCAAAATTTCGATGACTTTACTGTCTTTTAAGCGGCATAGCCATGACTTGTCGTTTTGATATTTTAGTTTTCCTCATGGCTGAGTACAAAAGACGATAGCGGGACCTTCCATTCATGCATTGCATCAATGTGATTTTTTTGTACAAGTTGTAAATGAATGAGGATAGTAATGAACCATAACACAATCTGCAGACTTTTTCTTATTCTGCATTTCAGAAATGTTTTATCACCGTCATTAGCCTGTACAAAAAGGCCTATCATGCCCATAAGAAGCAAGTCATGATTTGAGGGTCTGGATATCTGTTTTGTTGAGCACTTTACCAGATGAATGGTTTCAAGCTTTGTTCGATTTAATATCCGAATCTGAATTTATATATCAGGATTATTCTCCAAATTTGTAAGTTCAAGTTTCTCCATATCATACTTACATGACAGAATGCTGCATTGACGAATTCGTTGCTGTTTTCATCGCCAGGCGTTGAAAGCTTGGGACGACTGGAATCGGCTTTTGTTCAAAAAATAAAAGAAAACCAAAGCTATTAAAGTATCATTAAAGAATTGTTTAAATAAAAATCAAGAAATACCTTATGGCACGTTTTTGCAATTTCTGTTCTTGCTATAACAATTTGGCTGAGAAACAAATTATTACCACTTTTTAAGTGAGTGCGACTTTCGTTTTAGTATCTGTCAGCAAATAAAATCCGTTGGTATGTTAAAAACAATGTTTTAAAGCGCCATACAGTGGCATACCCATACGTTTTGGTTAGGATGAGCCAACTTGAAAAACTCAATTTGGGCAGAACCATAAAGCAAAAAAATATTATTAAGTTAATAAGATTCATTCTTCAAAACCAGTAGATTGATTTACGTATGACAGTTTCGTATACTCAATCAGTATTCTTCATTAGAAATGCGATGAGCCAGCTTCTGACTCCCGACGACGACCTGTTGGTGGCGTCCTTCCAGGAGATGATGACGTCAAAAGAGGAAGGACACCACCAACAGGTCGTCGTCGGGAGTCACCTGATTTACCAACAAACCTGATGAACTTATTTTAAGGATAAAAAGAATAATTATTGTTGCGTTGCCCTCCGCGCCCGGTCGTAAATCTTAAAAATGCTATTTTCCCCCTAAATTTGACTTACTTTATGATTGTCTACATTTTTGAACGAAATGCACAGCAAAAAGATGGCATTTTCATTTTTATCCCAGATTATAAGCTATTAAATAGCTCATAATCTGGGATAAAAGTACGATTGGTACGTATGGGTAATTTGGGTTTAAGAAGGGCAATTTAACCGAATTAATTTTTCTTCACGATTTTTCTTACGTTTCCCTTTCATGTTTCTTTTCGTCACGATTTTCCCACGAGAATGTTTTGCTAGCTGCCTACCCCCCCCCCCCCCCCCCCCCCCCTTGCCCGTACCTGGCTACGCCATTGGTTGTGCCATATCTTATGTTTGTTCGATACTATTTTGAAGGAAATAATGTAGTTGAAAATACAATAATAAAAACTAAAGGCTGGATCACGTTTTAACATAATATCTATAATTTCTAGTATCAACTGCTGATGTCTTTGGAAAGTTCATTCAACCGAGTTTTTCTCATTGTAAATGTTCCATACTTATATAGTAGCCGATATTTCCTATTGGCAGGCTAGTGTCATATGTTGACATCTCGGGCGACATTTGTGACCACAGATGCTACAGTACACATCCCTTTGACGTGGAACATTTTTCACAAGTCCAAATAATAATATCGGATTAACTGAGGTCACTGTCACAAAAAACAATTTTTATTACTCATTTCATGTGTTGGTGTATGTATTCCAAATGTGTTAATATTGTTTAAACTACTGAACGGGTTTTTGTCAACTAAATTTTAGAATGGTCTATTATGTATGTGCTTTTTGATAATAAAATAGCCGGAAATGAGAAAATATGACATTGAATTCAGTAGAAATAGGACAAAATACGTGCCAAAGTTTTCAATTTCTTCGTTTGATTATCTGCGATTTTTTTTTCCGGCTTACAAGTCGACGGCACGTTTTGATATATCCAACTTTACAAATTCAAAGATTTGTCATTGCTCTAATTAAAACATCTTAACAACCAAAAACCCCACATGTTATAGTTTAGAAAATATTGGGAAGGTAGGACTTCAACTAATCGATATTTGACACCATGACATCCCTTTGTTTCATATATCTCAAGCAATATGATTGAATAAGGACAAAAGAAGTCAATATGAATGTAGAGCACTACAAACTTGTACTAATAATGTCCCGTTTATTTGAGTTTGGGAGTATTTAATTTTGTCTTTTTTGTCTAGGTTCTCAAACAGGGGTTCTGACCGATAAAAGGTCACATGCATTGATGGAACAAATCCTTACGACAATCGATCCTTGTTTCTTACTAAGGTATTCTTTTTAACAAAAGGATTCAGAATAAACGGTACATTTTGAAATACACTCTTGACATTATGTGGAATACACTTTTATATCTATTTTCATCTTGAATAAACCCGTGACGTGTGCTCTTAGCTCTTGTTTCTAGTTCCGTGCATTTACAGGAAGTACTCACTGGGTGTGTATTTGGTATTTCGAATCTTTGATCTGTTTTCTGGTAAATTCCCAATAGCATATTCCATCTTTGACAATGGCGGAAACATGCTGTTTAGTGTCTGTAAGAAAAAAAACAGTGGAAACAGAAAAGGAGTTCATATTCTATAATTCATTGCTAGGTTTCAAACAGGTTAAAACGATGCTATGCCGACTGTATGTTGGTATTTAGCCTTCAAAACGTTAACAATGGCGGAACCATTGTACGACTATACCGTATTACAAAGAAAACACTTTCAGTAGCTCTTGCTCAGAGCTGTCCACTACCCTCTGCAGTACAATCAAAAGTGTGTTGAAAAAACCTTTCGCCAGGCAGCCGCGCGTTGCTGGGTCCGTGGGAGGGGTGATCAGTGGGAACGGTACTAGTTCTACACTTTCAGACCAAGAAATAAGAAGTTATAGATCGTCATTTTAGAACTCTCGTGATAGAACGGTCAAACAATTAAAAATGTTAAAAACTTAAAAAGAAGCATATTGAATAAAAAAAAAACCTATCTGAAAATACTAGTTGACATTTTTGACTATTACCATACAATAAAAATGCATATATTTTGAAAATCGTCATTTAAATATTTTTGGTTTTTTTGGGGCACTGTCTTACATTTTTATTTTGTCTTGTTTGTTTCTTTGTTTGTTAGTGGTTTGTTGCTTAACTTTGTTATTTTTACGGAATAATTTTCTCAGGCCTTATTGGCCTTTTGATTATGTCATTTTGCGCGTTTTACTTTTATGTTGCTATGTGTATGTATGACATGATGTTTGAAAAAACAGAATCAGAGTCAGACTTTAATAGAACATGCTGTTTAACATCTATCAGTTACTACAAGGAAAATGAAATTGCGATATTTAATTTAAACAAAGAATGCAGGCAACAAACATACAACCAGCCTATCCTAAATCTTGTCTAGCCTAGAATTGTTCATGCCAATGCTTGTCAACATCTATACAAAAAAGTAGTCTTTAATTTTGGAAAAAAAATGATATCGTCGTTTCTTCTTTAACATGTAACATGATGACGGTATTTGATGCAACCGTACTCCATACTTGATTGTAAAATTGTACGGCGAAAACAAAAGAAAGTATAAAAAAGGAACTCGGTTATCATCAAATTTATTTTGGTGTTTTTAAGAGTTATGAGTCAATTAAGCACCGTTACAATCTCAGGAGTATTTCTCGTATAGGGGCTCTCTACACGGGAGCGGTCAAATCCAGATGCATGTAGATGAATGTGCATTTCCGAAATGCAAATCACGTTCACACGGTCGTGCGTTAATCTGACTTTCTACCGTGGCGCATATTGACACGCTTGAGTGTGCGTGAGAGTGGAAATAACGCAACTACGCGGATGTATACAAACTGTCACTAAAGCTTGTGCGATCGTTTGTTGAAGTCCAGTTTAATCTAGATACATCTGGATGTGCGAAGCCCCATAATGTATATGAATAAAGATTGGAGCAGATATAGCATGTACAGCAAGTAACAAAAAGCTGTCTAAAGAGTAAAAACTAAACTTATCTTATCGATAGAATGTGTATGTATATTTAATTATTAATATATGTATGTTAGCGCTTAATTTTAAATGGAAGGACATAATGGGGCTCTCCACACGAACAAATCTAGATGTGCCAAGAAGGACATAATGGGGCTCTCCACACGAACAAATCAATCTGTACTTCGCACATCTAGATGCATGTAGATTAAACTGAACTTCAGCAAACGATCGCATGCGCGTAATTGAATGCGCGTGCACATACGCGTAGTTTCGCTTTTTCTACGCACACGCACATCCAAACGTGTCAATACGCGAACCTGGAGTAAAGTCAGATTGACGCGCGACCGTGTGAACACAATCTGCACTTCGGAAATCTACATTCATCTAGATGCATCTACATTTGACGCTCCCGTGTGGAGAGCCCCAGTATGCGTTTTGTATATGAAGAGTTGACTTGTATCCATTTTGCACTTTTTGAGAAAAGGCCAATGGAGAGAAACTCATCAAATTTCAATTTTAGGAACCAACCATCTTCCATATTTTTGCAAAATTTCTTTTATGATGTACTTTATAAATACCAAATTTCAACATCAGGTCATGTTTAATAAAATAAGTTACCATATATAGGTATTATGCCCTTTTATGCCCAATATGGTCATACAATGTCCTTATTTGGGCATAAAAGTAACATTTTCGGGATTTTAACCCTGTTAGCAAGATTTTTTCAACAAATATTTTTGCCAGGATGATGCACAAGTTGAAGGTCTGTAAGAATCTATCAAAAACTCATTTTTGAAAAATGGTCTCTAAGCCGTTTTGCAATTCAGCTCTTCATATGAGACATTAAAATACCTTAAATTGTGCGCGTATGTAGTTGTCCTGACCGCCTTGTGCCTCCTCGACTGCACGCCACGTCTGCTCTACTTCGGATGTAGATAACGTAGTTTGGCCACAGAACAAAGCTTCCAGTAATGCGTCGTGCACAAATGTGTATTGATGCTATTGGTAGGAGATGAGAAGTATTATTGTTTGTGGTGAGTATTTGTTACAATCGCAGATATAAACATAAATCTGATAATAATATTCTTATTATTTTGTATCGCTCACAACAAATAAACATGGTATTGCGCTGTGCCTCCCTATAGTTTGTAATTCTATACAGCCCCAACACACTCTACAGGTAGAAACTGGCCACAGAGGCTGACATAAGCTCTAAATCATTCTAATTGCACGTCAGTCACGATAGAAACTAGTTTTATCATTATTTTTACCTCTGTCTGTATCATTCCAGGTCGGTGGTGGCGCATCTTTTTGACAAAGTTAAACACACCCACTCTGCCTTCTGCCCTCGCCATTTTCAACATAGCATCAATTGCGATGAAGGTTCCTGTACGTCCAATACCGGCGCTAAAAACGAGAAAGATAAATATATGTCAAGATAGCATTACTCGTGTTCGGAGTGGATTTGTTAAGGGCACAGTAAACCTCTCATTTTCTGAAATATTTTATGCTTTGTAACTCAGCAACCGATAAGTAAAAACCATGTAAAAGTATACATTACTAGATGTGTATTTTCATGTAGAAGATGTTGGTTAGGTCAGTTTTGGACCAGAATGTAAGATTTTGGACCAAGGTCCAAAAACCCTTGTTCTTGGACCATTAAGTTGTAAACAACCTAACTTAATTTAAAAAAATTAAAGTTGGACCT
>JXSR01S020264.1:0-11810 GCA_000969725.1 Ophiothrix spiculata | reverse complement strand
CCCTAAGTGTGAAAAAAATCCGGCGATTTGTTAAAAAAATTCAAACTTTTTTATCTTAACAGATATGGCCCTACAAAACTATAGGCTTATGCCCAGTGTAGTGGTTCATAAGTGTATGGAATATTGTTTTGATAACATACTTTATAAAAAAGTTTGAATTTTTTTAACAAATGGATTTTGCCATTTTTTCCATTTTTTCGTCAATCTCGGCCCTGTATTAGTCTATGGGACAAAATTTCAAGTGCAAGTCTCTGCATTTTTTATTTCATATTTGAATTCTACACAAAATTTCACCCTAAAAATATGTATTATTCTTTATTTCAAGCATCTGTATTTTTTCCACTTTTGGCAGTTAAATCGGGGTCAGATCTTAAACCTTGTCATATGCTCCTGGAGCAGATGCTCCAATCCCGATCCGTTTTTTTTTCCCAGTAGCGAAAATGTTCCAAAATGTGTATATTGGCGAAGTTTAAGAGAAGAAAAACTTTTTAGCAAACAACCATGTATCCCACACTGTTTACACATGGCATCTGTAATGGTTATTTAAAAAAAAAAAAAAAAAAAGCCGGCCTGTCCGTCCCCACCATTTTGGACCTGTGAGGGCAACACAACCTTTTTTTTTTGGCCTAATGCTTAATTCATGTTCAGTGACAAGTTCCATTTAGCTTTTGATACCTTCCAAACCATAAATCCATCTGTGGAATTTTTATGAGCCCTTCCAGGTCAGTTTTGGTCAACTTAACAAACTGTGTTTTAATAGTCATGGTTAAGAGGAAATTATTGCCAATGCAATAGGCTGATAAGTGACCGCATCTTGCCGATTTTCCTTAATGACTTGTACGTAGAAAAATATTACTTCCACAAACCGTAAATGGTTACTCATAAGTAATGATACTCAGAAAAACCAAGTACAAAGATGAATTTGACTAAGAAGTTCTGAGGTTGAATTTTTAAATGCTGGAAACATGATTATTTTGAGGTTAAAATGTGGCTAATGAATGCCTTTTTGAAAATGTTAGAATCATGCTATCGTTTGCAGTAAGAAATGATTCATACTTCATTGGGATGGGATTGAAAATGTCCCCATTATTCATGGTTGAATATTTTCAAGGTGATAAAATTAAAGCTATCAAAATTTAAATCTATACATTAAGACCAAACTTTAGAAATTAATAGCGTAGGTCTGTTTACGGTGGAGCTTGTGTGACCTAGTGCATGGGTCCATATCAGTCCAAAATTCAAGTCCTGCTACGGCCAGTGGGTTAAGTCCTTGATTGCTTTCCTGACCCAAGCGCATTTGGGAAGCTCTAGGGAATATCACAAACTAAGTGCTGATGGTCTGTGGTTGCTAATAATCTAGTTTCAGGCAAATAGGATCTGACAATTTCCTAATATAATAACAGCATAGTAATAATGGTAAGCATTTTGTATCCAATGAAAAAGGCCAACATTAATAAAAACCTGTTATTATTAAATTTTAATACAAAGACCGCATGAAAGAGTTCAATTATGCTTACATTTTTTCAAAGCAGTCAATCTTTTCAATACGGCATTTTCTGACATAACATTGAGGTGACAGTAAGACCTTAATTACAAGTTTAGGTTGCTATATTTCTCACTCAACACATGCTTAAAAAAATAAAAAATATATTTACTTTGAATTTAGCGAATGCCAGCAACAATTTGTGATCCTTCACTGATTTTAATATAACATCTAAGTAGACAACCTGTTAAACCCGGCATTTTCATTTCCTTTAATTTCATGAAGGAACTACTATTAACCAAATCATGGGTCATCTTAATCCTCCCATTACTCGCGTCAACATCAATTGACGACTTTGACGAAGCACATGGCCCAAGCATTCGATCCCAATTTACGACGCCTTGAACTTATGACATGGATGCATCAAGATGACAGCTTGGTTAACTCCTTTTTATCTCATGATCATTACGATGACATACCACCTGTTATCACAAGTCTTTATTATTAATATCTTATAACATTTTACAGTGTTAAGCCTATATTTATACACACATGGCATGCAAGCAATAAGTTTGGGGACAAGGTCATGGGAGACAGACAGGTCTTGTTATCAGGAAGTTATTTCTGAAATCTTGAATGAAAATGGAAATACTCTATGGGGTTGATGTCTATAATTAGTTTGCCTTGTGTACCAGGAGTCAAATTCACCTGTCGTAGGAACTTTATAAACTATTGTTACTATACTACCTGTTGCATGCCAACAAAGGATCCAACCATAAATCAAATTGATCAGTGGGACATTATTTTTTTCAGAAGTGAATCTTCACAATGAGACTGTCTGGAGAAACTCATGATGCATGGCAAGGCGGAAGGAGCACATGGTTTAGGATGCCCAAATGTACCATGGATAAAATAAATCCCTGGGATGAAATCAAAGTCCTTGTTGGTCAACTGATTTTTAGGGATCATCTACCAGTTGTGTGCTGCCGACAAAAATGGTGAACCACCGGGTCACAAGCCGTCAGCCACGACAGAAGCGTACCGACCGGCTGGTCAACCTTGGACTTCCGCTCATCATGCACATTAGAAAATAACTGTTACCTGTTGCAAGCTAACTGAACCACCAACAAAAAACAAAATGTACAGGTACCATGATTTGTAACGGCTGCTTGAACCTAAGTTAGAACGAGTAACCTATGACTTTTCTACATATAGTCATATTTTCCACATCAACATGAATGCTCCTATAAGTAAAAAATATTGAAACACACCTGGCAAGCATAAATTACTTTAGTCTGGGTAGGAAATAATGCAATGAACTACACGTACAAACACACACTATGTTCATAAAAAAAATGATTTTATCTTTCGAATCAGATCTATCAGTGGTACAGCATTGAGTTCAACCTATTTAAGTGTTAAATGCCCATTTCAAATGTTAAATTCCTTCACGGATGGTAAAAATAGCAACAACATCAATCTTCATCCCAAATATTTGAGACGTTTTCAGGTTCCCTGACAAAAACCTAGTTTCTATATAAATAGCCCATGCATGATACATATCCCAGCCATAGCTACAGGGCTCTACAGAGAGAGAGAGAGAGAGAGAGAGAGAAAGCGACGGAGGAAGCGTCATGGGGTCGGTATGATCCAGCCTGGGCCAATAGCAGGTACATAGGGGGAAGTGAATCACTCATGCTAACCTGTCATTATGGTGTAGGCTTACAATGACTTGGGCTCTCTCTCTCTCTCTCTCTATCTTTCAATGTCATTTTTACCTGGGATAAGGGTTTATTTCACCCGGTATTCTTGATGCATACATGAGGTACCAGGTGGGTTTTCAACAAGGATTCATGTCAGTGAATGATATGACCTTGCTGTGAAACATACTTTGCGATAAAGATTAACTTGAACATCGTATGACTCCGACTTTCAAATCTATGAATCATTTTGGTTCTACATAAGTGACACGCAGCATTGAAAGGTAAAGGCCTTTGACAAAATACATATCTTTCTTTTCTTGAATAAGTTCATCAGTTTTGTTGATAAATAAAAGTATAAAGACTCCTTCTTCAAAAACAATGCGTTGACTTACGTTTGGCAGTAATATAAGTCAACAAATTGGTTTTGAAGAAGGAATCCTTTTAATTATATTTCGCATTGTTTGAGAGGGTGTTAATTATGCTTTTAAGATAAGACATAGCATTTAGAAAATTTACCATTCATTTTTGAAGCCACAATGAAAAAGACATTAAATTTTCTTTTACTTTTTATGTTATTTACTAAATTGTATCACTTCTTAATAACATTTTGTGGCAAATATGTACCTTTTGATGTAGCATATCACATATAAAAGTACAAAGATCTTGTTGCGACTGTAGTGCATTCAGAGTCCATCACCTTACACTTCTCAGTGTCCAACAATGCACAATCTTTGCACTTTTCAATCAGTGCCAGAATTCCTCAGGCAATTGCATTTGTATACAATATAGCCCAGTACTGTAGATTCTTTATTTACACTATTGAAAGAATTGCGGCATCAAGTAAAGTAGCACGTTTAAAAACTACATATTGCTAGTTCAGTTAAGATGAATATTGCGCACAATTACACTGCTAGCATCATGAAAACTTACTGACACAACAACTATCAAATGTAAAAAAAATCTAATTCAGTCACAGTGGTACCTCAAATTACCTTCGGGGTAAAAAGCACTTATCAATTTATTTATTATCAAAAATAGCACTCGCAACAGGAAAGCCTGTCATCATTACATCCCTGTTGACATGGTTTCAGACCCCGAGGCATCTTTCTGAAGTTGCTGTCAAATTTTCAGATGCTCCTTACATGTGATACATCATGTGATTTTCATCAAATTGGTTTTTTTTTTTTAGCCAAAGCTATTCTGGATTTCAAGGATTTTGATTTTCTATGACACCTAACACCCTTGGAATTACTGAAAAATTTGTGCAAGTGGAGCAAATCATATATATTCTTGTTATCTAGTATACTAATTTAAAAGATCCATATACAGGATTTGGCCTTAAATTTAAAAAAAAAATCCGATTCCAATCAACATAAAGTAGCGACATGTGATGACTCTTGTCCTGTCCCATATCAACGGCACTTCAATCCTATTCTCTCTTTCCTGTGTTCTATTTACAGCGTATAATGTAAACAATCCCAAATACCTGCACACAGATCTATTTCCTGACTCCGATGTCCATGTCACTGCATGTCGCTTAATCAAATATGACACGGCACAATTTGATGTCATCTCAAGAACTGATATTGGCTATGACCTCGTTAACTTTTGCAGTATGTGGACAATTGTGGGTTACGAAAACACAGAATATATAACAAAATGAATTAAAGTAAGGACATGAAAGTATGCATAAACCTCGATTAAAGGATTCAACTTAAATAAATACCTCCAGTGTTTTCTCTGTAAGAAAGACTACTTGGGCCAGATACCAATGACAGTCCCCTAAGCATTTTTGGAAGCTCATCATCTTAAGTGTAATTAAGATAATCAAATTTGAGAAGTCCAATATTAGATCAGATATGGGTTGGTGACCAAACACACATATGGTAAAGTGAGCAAACCTGGGCCTTCCCGAGTGATGCGAGGCAAGTACTACGACCATTATACCAACTCAGAACGATCCATGACAGGTATCTGCCAATGATTTGTGAGTTGATGTAAATGTCTATTTTGTCAGTTGGGACACTTGGTGGCACTGAAGTGATCATATGACATTTACAAGGACACAATACATTATCTCTTGCCCTTCCTGGCTATATTGAACAACTTCCTATCTAATAAACAGCACCTTGCCATAAATTGCACATCTTAACATTATCCTTCCAGACTTAATGTTCTGATCCGATAATGTCAGATCCCAGAGACAATATCTTGATGTGATGTCTCTGTTAGTGTAACAAAATCATGTATGATGGCCCGGGGGGGGGGGGGGGGGGGGGGGGCACTCCCATATAGTGGCACGCGTCATGCTCCTGTCGATAGACCCCCTTTTTATTTGCTTCGCTCTCACCCAATGACCCCTATTATTTTGAAAGTCAACCTTTTTTATGGTGACACTCATCCATTGCCCTGATTTTTTGAGAACCTACACCAAATGACCCCCTTTTTCGCTTAATTTGTCGATTTTTTGAAAATTTTACAAATTTTTTCGAAGATCACCGATTTCGTAAATGTCAAAATTAGGCTTATTTTATTTAAAAACTGACACCGAATGACCCTGTTTTTTGCTTTTGCCAACAAATCGCTCGAAATGACCCAGTTTTTTGACCCTCTACACTGAATGAACCCCTATTTTTCAATGTGTTTCTGACCTATTGCCCCTACATTTCGAAAATCCGTTAGGAGCAGGTACGTCACTTTCATATTTGAGTACCCCGATGATGGCGATGACACTTTGAACTCTTCTGACCATGGGCAAGATTGACATGGGACCATGATACCAACGTTTCGTTTCTTACACATCTCTGTCAATATGACCTTGTAGTCCTTAACACTACACATACATGTGTCATGCAAGCTCACATGGCTATTAAAGTAAGTTAATTAGGTTCTTTACAAGGGACCATGATCATAACATCTTGATCATTAAATGTCTGAGTCAATGTGATCCAGTCATCCATGACAACTGCACACATGTGACATATAAACCCGCCTGACTAACCTTAAAAAGTTTGACACATCTTTTACAAGGGACCACTATCAAAACATAATCCAACAAAATCAAACAGGCAAAATTCAAAAAATTAGGCCAAGTTCGAATACTTCATAGGTGGAAGATATATATTGCTGTCGAGACAGGTCCCACTTGGTGGTTTGGCATATATGAACATTGGGTTGGGATTCAAAAGGTCCATGGTTTAAATTCTATTGTGAAACAGGTCATTTTTTAACATAGCAACATACTAGGAGATGTTTAAGGCTTGTGAGTTGGGGTCATGAAGGTCTATACAGAGATGCCACTGATTTCATTGAAAAAAAACCTGAAAAAGCCATCAATTCTTGAAAGATACTCCAAAAAGGGCCGAAAATATATGAAAATTTGTAAATTAGAGATCATAAAAAAAACCTGAAATCACGGTTTGAGCTTCTAAAAAACCTGATTTCCGGTTTAAAACCTGAAAAGTGGCATCTCTGTCTATATATGTGTGTATGCTTACATAACACTAACCTGTCTCCTTCCACAAATATCCAACAAGCAAAAATCAAGAAATTAGTCCGAATATGACATTGATGAGCGATATTTGTGGGCACAAAATTGCTGCTGAGGAAGGTCTCATTCAATCTCTTAGCATGAGTGATCATTGGGTTGGGATTTTAGAGGTCCAGGGTTTGAATCCCAGAGGAACTAGGAATTTTTTGACATTGCAATATCCTGGACAAAAGTGCTTGGGAGTTACGCCTAAATAAATGTTGATAAACCCTTCTTCCATGATGATTCTCTATGTGCATGAGTCGTGCAATCTAACAAACTTTGCAATGGACCAGGATCAAAACATCTTAGTCATTAAACAGTTATCCACGATACCTCCTTATACATGGTATAAGAACCTACATGACAAAACCCCAAAAGTTTACCATGTCCTTTACCAGGGACCACCAATCACCAGACCTTGATCATTAAAGGCCTACGTCAATGAGGCACAGTCATACACGACTTATACACATATTCCTCATCAAATCTAGCTAGATGGACTAGTTTCCTGGGTCCAGTGCCTTTACTGCATCCAACTAGGGACCCTGCCTTACTATTCCATTTATTAACACAGGACACATTAAGATTATTGCTTAATTGCATCAAATAACCTTTCCTGGCAGCTATGCTCTGATTCCATCAATAATTATTTGCTGCAAGATCAATGTTTTCAAATTTCTTAATATGTGTCCCGCCACGGCAAAAGGATGCAGTTGTCGGCTCGAACATGTTGCTTATTGTAGCATATCTGATGTATACAACTAGTATATATATGATATGCTACAATGAGCTACATGTAGGAGACGACAACTGCATCCTTTTGCCACGGCGGGACACATATAGCATATCTTGCCTCATACCTCATGGTCAATTTCAAGAGGAGAACAATCATTTGAGGTACTTATTTGGTGTCACTCTCATATATGAAATTCAATGCATGTCGCACTTAAATATCAAAGTGAAACCCATACCAAAGTTGCTTAACATGCTCTATAGCTCATAGCAAAATTTTAGACAAGAATCACTGTATTCCGCCCCAATTGTCTTTTCCTGAAGCTGAATTCTATTCACACTACAGTATCAAAGTACAACACGTTTATTTCCTATACATCCTATGTACGTCTACAGAGAAATGATAAAATATGCTGGCCTAATTAATGTTACTTAATTTGAAATCAAGTGGCAACAGTTGATTTGATGTGGTATTATTTGAGTGTGTTGACAGATAACTTGCACCAAATTCATTAGGCACAACAGGTAAAGCACATGTGCAATACTTATCAAATGTTTCTTTCTGGTAAAATGATCTTAGTCAAACTTTTTGGCAGCTAAATTTAATAACATTTACGAGGTAAGTTACATGGAAGACGAAATCAAGACCTGACTATTTTTTTCATGTTTTGGTTCAATCTATATATCAGGCATGAGAATGTACTTCCTGGAAAAAAGCTGGAAAAGCATGGGAAATTGTTAAAGAATGCCTAAAAACGGGCAGAAAATATAAAATATTGCGGAAATTTTGACATCAAATATAGCTGAAAAGCTGGACAATCTCATACCTGCTATACTGGTCACCATAAAATTAACTAATTGGACAGCTGCATGTACAGAAAGTAGCATTAAAAACAAATATTCTGTTAAAAATAGCCACATTTTAGGTAAAGATAGAAATTAATTTTGGATGTATGCCAATCTAAATGGACATCAATATATGCCATTAAGTTCAAAAAGATATCAGTTCAAGCTCATTCACCCAAAGGTCACTTACCATTGATGAATAGAAATGTGGCTGTCTTTTTACTTTTGCGGATACATGATCAACGGGGGGACTTGCACCTCGTCATCTCTCTGACATTCAAATTTACATACCCTCTCCCTCTGGTTTACGCTCAGCTAATCTTAATCTTCTGCATGAACCTAGATCACATAACTCTTTTGGTGACCGGTCTTTTTCTCACTGTGGTCCAAGACTCTGGAACAATCTTCCTATTCACATTAGACTTTCAAATTCACTACCTGGTTTCAAAATGGCTCTGAAAACTCATTTGTTCACTGCAGCTTATTCTGTAATATCAGTTTGCTGTACTTTAGCTGTAAAGTATGTAGTTGTAAGTTATTGTATTTCCTTGTTATCTGCTTTTTGTCTGTTCAGCACAGTGAGCGGCTTCTTTGATGGATACTTGCCCTATATAAATTTCCATTATTATTATTATATACAGGGTCCAAATCGTTGCCAGGGCAGCAACTCAACGATGGCTTGCTATGGGTATTGCTCGCTTGAGAAACGGGAGGACCCCGGTTTGAATCCTTGTGGGAACATGCGTTTTTCACCCTTCCCTTTTCAAGGAGATGGAAAGAGTTAAGAAATCTGTTAAGAGTCCTTCGAAAAGTCCAAGTATAATTAATCCAAGATACAAAACCAATTAGTCAATATTAATAAATATTTGACAGTCTCGCTCTGTAAATATGAAACCCTAACAGTTCGCATCTTGACCTGAACACGATGGGTTCTTTATTAAATCAAGCCTGATCACTCATCGTGATCACAATCTGGTCATACCCGATTAAATTAGCCAGATTCTCTCAGCTGACAATCACAATTACAATCTTATGATCAAACTTCTGATACTGTAGGTTACGAGGAAACAGCTTTGCCATTGTCTTTTGAGTGAAGTACAATGTGTATATAACACGAAGGGCTTTATCTTATAGTCCACATGTTTTTTTTAGATAAAATTTTCAAATTACTGAAACCTGATATAAAACATGTGTAAATTGGTTATTTTGCATCCTGAATTTCAAAAAAATTGCACTGGTTCAGAGACCTTACTTCAAAATGAAAGTAAAATCGCAAGACATTGATTCCAAAATTGTCTTATTGTATATTAATATGACACATTCTGAATTGCTAGTGTATTACAAACAAATTGTGTAACTGGCCTTGCGTCACAATCAGGTCCCTCAAATATCATGGATCTATTACATATTACTCTAAAACATGGTAGAAAACATATAAACTTCTCTACATATTCAGGGAAAGGTTGGTATTATATGAAAGGTCTATTTATACTCTATTTATGTATAAAAGGTGAGCTTCTCATGATTTTAATCAATGAAGTTATCCTTGAAAAAGCAATTTGGGAACACGATGGATCGGGTGCTTGAGGCGACAGTGGTTGAGGCGCGCATAGAATTACACCTTTTCAGCACTTAATTCAAATATCTATAATGTTTAGCTCAAAGCCTGGCTAATCTCAATAGAACATAAATACTAAATTCAAGGGATGCCTCCAGTGTGTTGAAGACAGAATAGTGGGAAGAATTTCTGATTAACCCTAACAGGCAAAAATCATACAAACCATACACGGCCCGAGTCCAAATACGTCACGACCAATCATTACGCAATCATCCCAGTCTATATCTAAGCAAGGAATGCCTAGCCTGCCTGAGTTCCCCCCACCCCTGTAGCATGAAGCCCATACTCTCGCCTCTGAAACCAGAGGTCGTGGGTCCGCGGCCAGGCCTGGCGCGCACTATGTGCGTGTTTTTTTCCCCTTCTCTCCCACCCTATGATGTACTTGTACCCCTTCCCAATAAAAATGCTAAAAACGATGGGTACTGTTAGGGTTAAAGATGCAGGAGGAAACCAAAGTGTTAAAAGAAATACTGTGATGGTGATTAACTCCATACACAACCCTGGCTTGACCGAGAATCAAACCCAAGCTGTATTATTGACAGGTGAGGGCTATGCCAATCCACCCTCCCGAAACTCTTCACTGTTTTTTCTTATCATGAAATTTAACAGTAATCCTGTATATAGTTCCACAACAGCTGGAACTCGGGCATTCTGTATTCTGAATAAGAATACAGAAACAAATTCACATTTTTGTTAAATCCTACACGACTCGTACTTGTATGTACTAAAAGCAAAGACACTTATAAATTAATTGTTTAAGCATTGCTCACAATAGGAGCATACAAATCCAGTCTGTAGTTTAACGAGCAAAAAAGCAGCTGCATATTGGAAAAAAACAACAGCTGAAATTGTAGTTTACTGCACATGATACCAATTTGATGCTATTTTCAGAAAGTTTTATGCATATAAACAAGAACACAAGTTGTGGTGCAGTACCTTCCACATGATACCAATCTGACACTATTTTCAGAAAGTTTCTTGCTCATAACAAGCACATTGTACATGAAATTATGGTCAAACATTTCAGACACGAGACGGTGAATCACTAGGCGGATACAGACCTTTAGGATGAGGTAACAAGTACTCCCCATCTTTCTCTCCTTCAAACGGTATCACGTAAGTTCCTTGTTGAAATAATCCCAGGAAAAAGTTTTTCGCGGCACTACCGCATTTTGCCATCCACCTCGAGCATCCAGATTGTCTCTGTCTTTTGCACTCTTTACAGCTATGGACTTTGCAATCATCCATTTTGTTAAAACTGTTCATAATAATATCTTTACAAGAACTTGTTAAATCATACAAATCATAGCGCTGGTATGTTTCCAATGTAAAGTTCCAATTTGGCAAGTTTTTGATAAAATCAGACACTTAATCATCAAAACAAGGTTAACTGGATTAGTCAACAGGTGAAACTCATCAAATTATGATCCTCTTTGCTTTTTCCAAGCAACTTTCACAGCCACTGTAAACACAATCTCAAATTCTGTCGAAATATTTTCCAGAGGACAGATTAATGATCAAAGCTCATTTATTCATCCCAAGTGAAGCAAGCGCCGGCCACAACACAACTGGGAAAGCTTAGAAGACAAGAAACGGCCACCATTCTAAAAATGGGCAGACCAATTACCATACAGGAAATACCCTCTCACTGTGACTCACGTCATACAAGTTAACCCCTGGGAAAAAATGGTACTGTCCAAAGCAATGCGTTAACAATTTTTGATCACCATCTAGCTATTTTAAATTTGAAGTACAATATATATTAAGCTTTTATAAACAACTATCACACATTTATAAGACAGAGCACATATGTGTACCGCCGCGGCAAAAGGGTCCAGTTATCGACTCCTACATGTTGCTCATTGCAGCATATCTGATGTATACAAATACCATACA
>JXSR01S020261.1:19823-47266 GCA_000969725.1 Ophiothrix spiculata | reverse complement strand
TTTGAGTATAAACAGCTTTAAACATTGATATATTTTTGCCCACCCTCCCCCAACCCAAACACTGCTTATTCTTTTTATCCACCCTTCTTGGGTACTAAAACAATTTTTGACCCAACCCCATATTTCCCATCCCAAACAACTAAGGTATTTTTGTGAACACTCCCTTAACAAGTCAAGAAGGTGCACACAAATCTGGATGTTCTTGTCAGAGGAGACCTCTGGTTTTCCTTTGTGCCCTTTAAAGGTGTAGGTTCCCATCTTAGGTGTGGGCAGTTTAGTTTTAACTGATTGACCTTGACCTCTGGAATGCACATTGTGGAATTTTAACCTCTGCTTTCATCTTGTTTTCTCTTGAGAGGCAAAAGAAAATATGCAACCCTGGGGATGAGGCTGTTATGAAAATACAAATAGAAAATAGGTAGGCCTATACCAATAATTTTACATTTTATGATATATCTCCGAAAGTATAAAGAATTTGGAGTTGAAATTTTGGATTTAGAATCAGAAAAATATGGGCTTTGATATGGTATCAAGAAATATACTACTTCCGGTTGAGCCCAGGGGATGAGATGTGATCGGAACCTATAATCCTTTAAGCATGTTTAATTAATATACCATCCCAGTTTGAACAATATCTGTGAACAATTCATAAGTTTATATGTCAGCAAAATGTACACAAATGAAAACTGATACACCAACAAGAATAAAACTTGAGTCTTCAGAACTAATCAGTTGATTGAAATGCGTTCATTTACATTCGTAAGCATGCTTTCCTAATAGAAGCTATTTTTGCAAGAACCATCATGTGATACAATGTCAATATGAATGAGATAAGCGTGCGTGAACCATTCTTAATACTGATCAATTCACAATAAATAAATAAATAAATATGACATATTTATAGAGGATAGCCTCATCAGTGTCTAGCACTGCTTTCCATGAGGGTCCTCTCTCAGATGGTCAGATTTATTTGCCAGTTTTAGTGCAGGAGGAAAACCTGAGCGCCCGGAGGAAAACCTGTTTGGACTGGCAACCAATTGCACATACCGCGCCTAGACCGGGGTTCAAACCCGTAACATGATCCTGGGCTCATTGGTGCAAGGCTAGGGAAGTCCCGCTGCGCCACCTGCTTCTCCATAACAATGGGATACATCACTGCCTGGTAGAAAGGCCATGTAGGACCAAGGCATTAATTTGTTTATTGTGTTTGTCCACATGGTCCATGGGCATATTGTGCTCTGAACAGGAAATGATATGACAACTTGCTGAAAAGGTTTGGTTGACCCTAAAAAGTCAAAGAAACTTGAACTTTGAAAAGTGTTAAGATATTGCTGCTATACCAACAATAAGCACCAAATAGTTTTCAGAATATAAAAATCTATTTTTGGATTATATATCATATAAACATCATTTTGAGATGATATATAAGCACAACTAAAAATGTTTACTCACTAGACTGACACAAGTGGTGAAACTCTGGCCAAGCTCTTATGAAAACACTACAGATTCACTACTGATTGCTATGGGTACATTTAATCATATCACTATTTTCTTGATTATGGCTGGATGCATATATGGACACAAGATTTTGAATTCCACTATTGCAAATACATCAGAGGATTTTTCATGCGCTTTCCCTAATGGAAGTATTGTATGTAAAGCATGGAACCATACCAATATGGACTGTAGCTGGCGAGAACTAGACTGTATCCCGATACTCAATCATAACGACTCACTGGATCTATTAGATATGAGCCACAATAAGCTTATCTTTTTGACAAAAGCCAACTTCACAGATCTCATTAATCTGCTCACACTGGACTTATCATCAAATATGATACAGACAATTTATGGATGCGCATTTGAAGATCTATCAAATCTGGAAACGTTAGATTTATCCCAAAATGAAATCTCCACGATTCATGATGATACACTGAGTGGACTATACAACTTAAAGAATTTAAATTTGTCAAGGAACAATATTGGCTATATAACACTTGGAGCATTTACCGCATTTAAAGGTTTGCAAAATCTGGACATTTCTCGCAACAGAATAGAATCCCTAATAGATGGCACATTTGATTTCCTTCCAAACCTTTTGAACTTAAATATGGCACAAATCTCCATAGACTTGCTTCCCGACAAACTTTTCAGTCAATTAACAAAACTTACAAATCTCGATTTGACACACAACTCCTTTTCCTACATTGGTTCAACACCATTCAGGAATCTGTCATCACTGCAAATAATGCGCTTTATACAGAGTGAATTCTGGCCTGGTAGTGCAGCTTGCACTGTTAATCCATCAATTTTCACTGGACTAAATGATTCTTTACATGACTTAATTATCAAAGTTGCATCTTTCACAACACATTCTCCATTTAAACAACTAGCCTCATTAGAACATCTTCAGCTGAAATTTGACAATTGCAATGTCAGTAAAGACCTATTTGCTGGACTCAAAAACCTGAAATATCTTGATCTAAGTGTAGGCTTAGGTTGTATCATTGATCTTAATCCCCTAGTTTCCCTACACCACCTCAAATATTTTGACTTTTTCAATGGTCCATCCATTCAAATTATAAGCACACTGAATTCATCACTTCAATCTTTACACCTTCTTTTTCCTTATCAGACTTCCAAGATCAACTCATCCACTTTTGAAGTGCTATCTAAGTGGAAAGCTTCTTTAAACCAGTTCACAATTGCTACAACAGATGAGATAAATATTTATGGAAATCCTTTCAAGTGGTTTCCAAGACTTCAGAGGTTGCAAATCGAAGGTTTATCATCAGACCCAAGAGACGTTCCACATTGTATACTTTCAAATGATACTTTCATAGGTTTGACCGACTTAAAGGAAATACAACTGAACTCCTTATTAATTGAAGTATTCCCATTTGAAAAGTTGCTACAATCCTTGGCAAGTTTAAATTATCTGACAGTCTTCAATCTTGTAAAAACATCAACATATGATGGTATTCATGTTATAAGCCAAATAAGAACACTGAAAGCAATAGATTTGTCCCAGACTCTATCAAAGATTGAACTTAATTATCTTGATTTGCTAGACTTTGATTCTTCTGCTATAGAAACACTTAATGTCAGCAATTTTTTTATTGATTCAAGGATTTCGTGGGTATTTTCAGGTTTTAACAAAACTGTAAATTTACCTCATCTTGTTACCTTCAATTCCACTAACACTGCAATTTCAATCTCAAGTGATACAAATGTCATATATGCACCATCCTTGGAAAATCTCTTTCTGAGTAATATTGTTCTCAGAGATTCCCCATTCTCTTCAGCAATCAAGATATTAAAGATTTTTGATACACCGCAGCTTACAACTCTTCATCTCAGTTCCAATAAAATATCAGTAATTGACCAGAACGATGCGAAGAAATTAGGCAATGTAACTTTCTTAGATTTGAGAAATAACCAGCTAACAACATTAGATTTTCTACAATATGTTCACAAAATTGAAGTTTTACTTATTTCTGGCAACAAAATAAGTGCTGTTTCTACACAAATTCTATCCCACAATCCATTGCAAATCCTTGACCTACGTGATAACATATTAACATGTGATTGCAAAGCAGAATATTTTCAAAACTGGATTTTTGAAGATACCGACACAAACTTGTGGAATGATAACAATCGCTACAAATGCTTAGTACCGGTGTCAACTAAGGGATTGAGTCTTACCACCGTTGAACTGGATTGTGACATTCCCCTTCTACAATACATCTCCATTAGCGTAGCAAGTGCATTGATTATAATCATTACAGCAGTTTTAATCATACGGTATCGCTGGCACATTAGATATAAGTTATTCTTAGTGTTCAATAGACACAAATATCAAAATTATCTTGATGATGATGCCAATGCAAATGATGATTTTGATAATGAAAACGGTGTCCCTCGTCATGATGCATACGTCATCTACAATAATCAAGATGAAGACTGGGTAGATGAGCAACTCTTAGCCAACATTGAGGAAGACCATGAGGAACCATTTAAGCTTTTTCTTAAGAACAGAGACATGCGAGCTGGACGTCTGATATTCAATGAGATATCATTACATATGCAACGGAGTCGTAAAACTCTAGTTATCCTTACGCCTCGATTTGTAGAAGACAACTGGTGCTACTTTCAGCTGAATATGGCTCACCATAGAGTTCTTGAGGAAAACCACAACGTGCTGATCTTCATAATTTTGGAAGAAATTCCAAACAACAAGTTAACCCTATTGTTGCGGCAATTATTCTGTAAATCACAGTGTTTGAAATGGCCTGCGGATGAATATGGGCAGAGGTTATTCTGGCAACGTCTAAGAGAGGAGTTAAAAAGGCGGGTGCTTCGTGACGATCAAGCTAACCAGTATCGACAGTACCATATTTAACCACATACCAATTTGTTATCATAAGTAATCAGTGACCAAACTATTTAAGTATAATCTATCAGAAAATTTTAGATATATATGTGTATACAGTCATTTCAAAAGGATGTAATTAATGGCATAGAGCAATACAGCTTTATAATGTTCAAGCAAATAAAGAGTTGGAATATACTAAAATATGGTGGGATAAAGATTTTTTTGTAATTCTGTGAGGAATGGAGTTATACAAAATCCTAAAACTACTTCCATACAACATTGTGGATACTATGTATTAAAAGCTTGATGTTGAGTTTTTTAATTTAAGGATTCAAACTTGTTATAGAGTGATTCATCACTTACAATGATACATCCATGTAATTTCATCTCGTGTGTGCGATTTTCACTTACTTTTGATGACGTATATTTCAGTGATACCCATCACTGTCCTCAGCGTTCTAATTCTAAGTTCCAACTGATCCAGTTTTAACCAATATTGATGAATTCTACAAACACGTATAAGAACATTCTTTCGTGCTTATTTTATTTTATTTCATTTTTGAGGAGTTTTTGTCGACACATAAACAGGCTTGTCGACAAGGAGTGAAATTGTTTTAGTTGATGACATGTCGACAAAAGGCTTGTCTATACCAGCCTTAATGTGCAGGCATTAGATGCAGAGTTGTTGATATGAGATGAACCATTATGTAATCCCTTTGAACAATAAAAATCTTTTTTAAAAATCTATAGAGATCAATTCCAGTTTGACAAAAATATTTGTTCTTAAAATAATTATAATGATGTAAAGCAAAATGCTAGAATTTGGGCAAGTTTGTTGCTTTGCGGTTTCTTACTGCTTAAGAATACAATGTGGGCCATTTGCGATATGTCACATGCTTCTTAACTTAAAACTTGAGCATGTCTATAGTTTTGGTTACCATTCTAATAGGATAAGCATACCTTGACCTTCCAACTTTTGGCAAAAAAATCCTTTTTTAGATTTAACCCAGTACCCGAAACAAGTTGGGAAGTACTGCAAATAAGTTCTATTCCCTCAAACATGTCGAAATTTATATATCATGGGTTGCATTTTCTAATAATAAATGTTTGACATAAAGAATGTTGTGGTTCAGATAGGACCATTTTATCATTATTAATATTGTGCAACCATTGAAGAAACCGATTCCATGATCAAGTTCAAAAATATTGCATGTGACATTTTGTGACGTTTGTGATCACCCTAAGATTGGCCCATATACTCTTATTATTATTATTATTATTATCATTATTATCACAAATCAACAAAGATTCACACAGTCCCTGTACAGTGAATCGTTAAAAGCAGCTTTTGAAATGGTATTTCAACTTCAATTCTGATTTTTCTCAAAAGGAGATTTTGGTACTAGTGTCAATAAATATTATCTGAAATTCAAAATGATGGTACTATATTTTAAAGCATCCTAAACACACAAACAAATTTTGTCCAACATCTGCAGGGTGATTCCAAAGTAACATTTGTGACCGAAAAATTAGAAAATTTCACTTTTAAATGGTCACAGAACCTAGCATAAGCATTATATCAACAAGTTTGTTGTTGATAATGGTGTTCACTGGTGGGATCAAGACATGCAGATGTTAAAAGATTAAAATAATTTCAAAGATACTGAATAAAGTTCATGTAACGTTTGGTAATGTTTGTGACACCGCACCGAAATGTTTTTTGCTCCAAATGACTTCAAAGTAAAAATTCTCTGACATGTTAGCGAATTTGTTATTGCGCTTTTCACAGATGATGGGTAACATATTAACAAATAGTTCATAAAAGTGGTAGGAAATTCTATCGTCAGGATTTCTTTTAATGCAATGTTTTGTTTGGTAATGTCTGGTAACGTTTGTGACATTTTGGTGTAACTTTTTGGTAACGTTTGTGACATTTTTGAATTAAAACATGTGCTCATTCATGCACGGATAAAAAAAATTCAAAATTTCTGATTAGAAAATACTTCTCACGTACCGAGTAACAAACGTATGACTGAAAAAACTGCTCATATGATCGAATAAAAAAGCTGATTTTTTGCTTGAAATCAAAAAAGGTTTAGTTTTCACTGGAATGAGCCTGCATCTTTTTGGTAAAACCATTGTATTTTAGGACTCCACCACTAAATAGATTAGGTGTACCAGATGCCAGCTGATCCATGAAGGCACACTCTCCCCTTAAAGCGTGACCCAGCCCATTTTCAGCTTAAGAGTTTAAAAGGGGTTAAAAATGTTCAATAAGTTCATTGACCTGATATCCAAGTAATGAAAAGGTTTACTAACTGCGGACGTTTCGATGGAGACTACCATCTTTCTCAACGCTAGATGAGTGACTGGTGTTGGTTAAAAATGTTTTAATAGAATCTAATCTTAATTATAATTGGGATTCTTCTATGTAGTCATTGAATTGAAAAAATGCTGTTTCTACCACTTTTGTTGAAATTTTAAGGTATTATAGAGATTTTGTATTAAGGGAGCCTGAAGCAATTTTCCACTGGCATTGGCGGGTGTGAAAAAACATGCATATTTTTGACGGCCATTTTCTCGAAAAATCACCATAATGTGTTTTTCATATATTTTTGGAAGGGCTATGGTCTTCATTTTTCAAATAAGACCATATTTGGGTAATCAGTTGCTTTACAAGGGAGGAAATGGCCATCGTGGCAAGGCTACTACTAAACCCATTCATTTATCCTTAATTGCTTGCAACTTGTTTGTGTATTTTAATATTGCATATATATATTCATTAAGTTTCTTAATATTTTATTTGTATGTATTTTAATTCTTTTGTGATATTGTATTGTAAAGTCATGTAAGAAAATTGCAAGTGATTGAAATAAATATTATGTAATGTCTATACTAATCTATTTAGTGGTGTGGTCCCTACTTACCTTGAGATATTTCTCTCCTTCATACTTATACATAGCTGTAGCAAGTAGCTGGTAGTGGGCAAGTTTGGTTGCATCATCTAACTCAATGGATTTCTAGAAATGAAATAGAACTTATTTAGGTCAATTAAGAAAAAGAAAATGAAAAGTTGTCATAAAGCTCATCAACTCAAAAATACTGTGAAGTGCATACTGTGAAGTGCATAATATTTTCTTTTCTTTTTGTTTTCAAAGATTTTTTATCCAAATGTGAATGCACTTTAAAAAGTCATTCAGAATCATTCTACTGTAGGAAGTGTAGTTTTAACAATAAAGTGACAAATACACTACTATATGTGACCCATCATATCGAAAGGTACCTTAAGGGTCCCAAAATGAAAATTGATTTTTTGGTCTCATCTGAAAGATTATATTTTAAGCTTAAATTGGATGTTCGATTGCAAAGTTACATCCAAATTGGTAAAAGGCATCAAGCTGATTCGGAAAACTATAGTTCTGAGAATATCAAGTTTAAAGTTTCTGTACTGGTAAAACTTGAATGGAGAAAGGATTTGTATCTTGCTTTTTAAAAAATTAATCTTATGTTTTGGATGTTGGAGCCTGATTAAGATGATAGAGTACACTTCAAAGGTAACATTTCTGACGAAATTAGAAATCGACCTTGGATGTGATTTTTAACTATGCTCAGCTTCAATGGCCCGTATCTCGTAATTTACTATGTCGGTATTAAGGTATACCTTTCGATATGATGGGTCACATATTGAGTCATCAATTTATTTTTGTAGTGTCTGGGAATTTGAAAATGTTTCAAAGGTAAACTTTTTTCCACATATTTGCATTTGATTTTTCAGACTCCCAACTTTGTAAGAAGATTCAGTTTGTCTGTGGGATGTGCCAAAAACTATGAAGTGTTTTGAGAGGTTTGAGGGATGATATTAAATGCAAAGATTGTGGCAAATCATCTATCAGTGAAAATACCCAACCTTTCAGTGGCTGTTTTGATTTAAACATAAAAAAGGATTTGAAAAAGTGGCAAAAAAATACAGCAGTCATCCTATTCACTTAAGGCATTAGCCATGATCCACTTGGGTATGAAAACTTATTGAATCAAAGAAAGACCTTAATATAATAAAAACAAACAAACAAAATCATATTACTTGCTCTAAAAAGACAATTTTCAGCCAAATCCACTTCTTCGGGTTCTGTCAGCAGTGTTTCTATTTTTATTAAAGTTCAAGATTCCAAATGTACGGCTGTTCATTTATAAGTGAATATTATTCTTTTAGGAAGGTTAAATATACTTAACAACATGAGCTCATCACTAAAATATATTGTTAGTAACAAAGAAGTTCAAATTTTAAGAATTGAGTGATTTATTTCTAGAAACACTATCACTTAATTTCTCATTCTCTGGAGAAAGCATAAATAATTGTCTGTTTTACTAAAAATGTTCAAGTTCAACAAGAATGGTTATGGATTAGTTAGTAGTTGGAAGTACTTTCTTAAAATGCAATAAAATCAGTAGGGTAATTCCAAAGTAACGTTTGTGACCGAAAAATTTGAAAATTTCACTTTTAAATAGCCACAGAACCTAGCATAAACATTATATCAACAAGTTTGTTGTTGATAATGGTGCTCACTGGTGGGATCAAGACATGCAGGTGTTTAAAGATTAAAATAATTGCCAAAATACCGAATAAAGTTCATGTAACGTTCGGTAACGTTTGTGACCTCGCACGGAAATGGTTTTTTGCTCCAAATGACTTCAAAGTAAAAATTCTCTGACATATTAGCAAATTTTTTATAGAGCTTTTCACAGATGATTGGTAACATATTTAGAAATAGTTCATAAAAGTGATAGGAAATTCTATCGTCAGGATTTCTTTTTATGCAATATTTTGTTTGGTAACATCTGGTAACGTTTGTGACATTTTGGTGTAACTTTTTGGTAACGTTTGTGACATTTTTGAATTAAAACATGTGCTCATTCATGCACGGGTAGAAAAAATTCAAAATGTCTGATTAGAAAATACTTTATACGTACCGAGTAACAAACTTATGACTGAAAAAACTGCTCATATGGTCGAATAAAAAAGCTGATTTTTTGCTTGAAATCAAAAAAGGTTTAGTTTTCACTGGAATGAGCCAGTAGGTGTTGAGGAAAGTTGACCTTCACTTTGATGACCATGGGTAATGCCTTTAAGTTGACAGCCTGTGACCAGCTACAGTACACTATGCCTCCTCAAATAGGCCTCAATTCGAAAATATGAGAAAACATTCCCTAGATATTTTTGGTTTTTTTCAAACGAGCCATGATTCTCACCTTGTTCCACATACCTGACTAAATAAATCAAGAAATAACATCCTATATTCCATAAAAATGGTAAATTACTGTTTTTTCGGTTGATTAAAATAACACAATTCGTCACACGTGCAGCCATTTTGACCTATTAATTGGACACTGCATATTCACACATGGTTACACGTGGATGCGAACTTTTGATTGACAGCTCTGTTGAACATGTCGGTCGGGACAAATTCTTTTTCAAAAATAAAATATTTTGCCTAAAATAATCCAAAAATCAAAAACAATTGGGAGAAAAACTGAAATTTTTTTACAAAGAAATTTTCTTTAAAAATTTAACCAAAATTGCTAAATTTTAGCCAAAAAATGGCTGATTTTACATAATTTTGGCAAAACCAAAAAAATAATTCTTCAAAACCGCAAATTTAGGGTTGGTCGGGCCCGTAAAACAGGTTTTTTTTATTTTCATTGGCTTATATAAAAGTCATCTTGTCATTTTGGTCCACTTTACATGACATATTAACAAACATTTAACCCTTTCAATCCTGAATTGCAATATAGGTGTATATAGCCCATACTGAATTAATTTATACTCAATACCAATTGGAATGCCTTGTAAGCTCCTTTGGAAATGCTCAGGCATTCTATCGAATCGAAAGGGTTAAGCCTGTACAAAATTACAATTCTTTTTTACCATACTTTATTTTTTCACTTGCATAAAGTTGGGCTTTGTAGTGTTTTTACTTATAAATGCATTTGCATGTCAGGTCACTGGTTGGGAATCTATGGTGCAAAATTTCTGGTATGTGTACTGTTACACAACATTTATATTACATGAATCATTTGGAAAGAGTTTTATTATAAAGAAAAAATGTCATTTAAGTCCCAACTCATAAGGACAAAATGAGCTGTGTTGAATGAAAAGAAAATGGACAAAGAAAAGGGCTAGAATAAAAATATACAATATGGGTATATTTTGTAATATGTTACTGGTTTATACGATATAGGTATGAGATTCAAAAAACAATCTTTTGATCTGTAGCACCATCTTATATAAATTATGTTAAAATAAATTGCTTTAATTGGGCTTCACTGCCAAAATTTATGTTCAGGTACATTATTAAAATCAGTTTTGGGTATATATCACTTACATCAAGTGAATGTGTGTAATGCAAACTGCAGAGCAACATACGTGGTACCAAACGGATTGCAAATCAATGCGAGTAGGTTGAAATAAAAAAAAAAATGAGAGAAAATTTCATGCACAAGTTGATTTCAAGCAAGATATATACAAGGAACTGTATATTAAGATAAGATGATGAAAATTACATCAAAATTTCAGGGATTATTAATATTTTATCCTCAATGATGCCATACAAACTGCAGTTGACTGAGATAAAAGGCAAGTAACAAAAATTACAAGTTGATTGTCTTGGACTTTTAAAAAAAAAAGTTGGTGAGGGAGTGTCTTATTATTTGTTATTTTCAGCAATTTACTATTCATTTTGTGCTCATTTTCAACAGCTGAATGTTTGCCATATTACAAGGAGGCCAATGTTATTTCCTCATTTCTCTACACCTACTACCCCCAAGTCAAGATGGAGAAAATATGTTTAGTAGGTTTATGAATGATACCCAATCACTTGCATTCGACTTTTTACATCTCAACCTCATCTGATATTAAGTTATCAAGCAAAGGAAGAAAAATAACTAAAAGTTTTGGAATTTCTGAAAAATTGGTGAGGGCGGGAACAATCAACTGGTTATTTTTGATACTTGGCCTACCATATTTGTATCTGAAAACTGACCTTGCATTTGGGTTCCAAGGTTTTTGAACCACCTGGTAGTGGAATCAATTCTGCTCATTTCAAGCTTTATGTTTTCCATATGCCCTCAGCAAATGTGTCTTGAAATCATATCTTAATCTATATACTAGGTGAAATAATGAACAATGAATCATCAGGGCCGTGAAATTCCTATTCTGAGCCGATGGACCAAAAGTGTACCCACCACGAATACGTCACTTATTCAAATTGGTATACTTGCCATTCAACCAGTAAATATCAAACGCTTCACTAGTATTAGTGACAACTCAAAGACTGTTAAAGAGATATATGTCACCATGCGTAATGTCTTAAACAACTTCGGATTAACGCGCAGATAACAATGGGGATAACCCTAGTAGGTGCATAATGAATGTTTTTGTGATGTAGCATGGTACATCATTTACATATAGGACAGATTTGCTGCAATAATCACCTGATTATTGTAGCAAATCACCCAATCGGGTTCGCAGCACTTTTCAGCCAGCCGCTTTCATCTCCCAAATATATCTAAGACTCTCTGGAATCATCAGGAAGTTTGGTATGGGATCTTACCTGTTTTTTGAGGAAGTTAAGGTTGAGGTGTACTTTTCCAACATCATGTGATAGTTTCCCATGGGTGTGCTGTAGAGTGTACCACTTATCCACTCTTGTTGCATTAGGAATATCTGATAGAGGAATTGTGATCTTGCCCATAAAATCATCTGTGTTCTTGGTTGTGCCACCTTTCACATGTCGAAAAAGGCTGCAATTGATATAAAATTCATAATAACCAGTATGCTCTATATTATTTATTTTGGAGATATGAGTTTAGGCCAAGTAACAAAAATAACCAGTTGATCGTCCCCTCCCTCATCAATTTTTCAGAAATTTCAAAACTTTTTGTGATTTTTCTTCCTTTGCTTGATTACTTACTATCAGAAAGTTTTTGGGCATCATTCATAAACCTACTAGACATAATTTCTCCATCTTGGTTGTAGTAGGTGTAGAGAAATGAGGAAATAACATTGGCCTCACTGTATTATGGCAAACTTTAGCTGTTGAAAATTAGCCCAAAATGAATAGTAAATTGCTGAAAAATAACAAAAAATAAGGACCTCCCTCACTAATTTTTAAAAAAGTCTGGACGATCAACTTGTAATTTTTGTTACTTGGTCTTACCTTTAATTTTCCAATTCATAATTATTGATTTTTGATGTGAAGTTCATCCACATGACACAATCCAGTAACCTACTTAAGAAATATGTTGACTTACAAATTTAGCCTGGGACTGATTTCACTAACATTTAGTGATTGCCGCTAACCTGGTTTTGATCCCTAACTCCAAGAATGATCACTAAATAGAGAGTGTTTTTTACAATTTAATGATCATTTTTGGAGTTAGCAATCATAACGGGGGTTTGTGATCATCGCTAAACGTTAGTGAAACCGGCCTCCCGTCAGAATTTTGTTATTGAAATTACACATAGGCAGAGGCGGATTAAGAGGGGCGCAGCTGGCACGCGTCCCCTCTTATTTTGGTAGAGCGCCAAGAAGCTGCTGCTTTTAATGATTCTATTCCTTGAAAATTAATAATTGTGTCAAGAACGGCAGCAAATGCATGATTTTTAAGTATATTAGAACAGTTCTGCACCCTTCAACACTTTTTTTTCAGAGGAACACCTAACTTTGAGTGGGCACTAAGGCCCTGTCAAAATGGCGCCCCCTCTTGAAAATTCCTGGATCTGCCCTTGCATATATATGGACCTTAGACCATGATTTTGTGGTAGTAATAGGGAATTCTGAATGCATTTGGTGGTCAACATTGCTTTTAACTCCTTTGTTGTACTGATTTATATACCATGTTTGTTTATTGTTTGCTTTATGTTAAAATTGAGCAGAGCAATGTGACATCAGTGGCCTAAGCTTAGGCCTAAAAAAATAATTGTTTGATTGGCGTAACATAGAAAAATAATAGGGTAGGTAGGTTGGATTTTTTTATTCATGTATTCTAATTGGGTTTTTTTATTCTTAAAGTCTATGTTTCACATACAAGAATACAAAATATACGACACATATAAACATCTTCCCTTTTTCTGTAAGACATCTTTTATTTGTCATTTTGAATGTCCTGCAAGCCAAATCTCGGGCCTCCGTGAATCAATTCCCATCAAATTTTGGATTTTTAGGTTTTTTGCCATGCTCAAAAAAAGAAAATATTTAGGGTCGGCGGTAAAAATAGGGTCGGTCGGGTTACGTCAATCAAACATTTTTCTTTTTTAGGCCTTATCTAAGACACCTACATGTAACACCATAGAGTAGTTCCATACAAACACTTTGTACTGAGATCTTGCACTATTGCTGATTACTTCGCCCTCCCCAGATTTTTCGAAGTACTCTCTTGTTCCCCTACTGTGGTTTGCATTTAAAGCACAGGGAAGTATGGCTTAGCATAGAGACTAAGAGTACATGACTTACAAAAGTCTTCAATTCTCTGTTAGCCAATATCTCCTTGTTTCTTTGGTAATAAACTTGCTTTATTATCTCCATGGTTTGTAAGTCACATTCATGCTGCTTTCATACTCGTGTAATTTTGTATCTTTGTCGCTGCATGATGCATATTTTTTGCAAAAACTTGCTGCTTCTGGTTGTCAGCGGCAAACTACATGTCACGGAGATAATAAATATCGGCAAAATTTAGTCACAATGCAAGATTTTTTGAGTTAAAATGAATTCAACCCTTCATAAAGCGACAAAGTCGCAAAGCGATAAAACTGCAAAGCTACAAAAGTGTGAAACGAAGTGGACAACAGGGCTACAACGCTGCAAAGGGACAATAAGTATGAAGGCAGCATTACCTGTTGGTGCCCTGTGTGAATGTTCCACACTGGGATGGTACCAGCACACTGTATGCCTGTTATATGCTACTTACTTTTTAATCCCTGCGACTTTGTGACCAGCTTCAACACTTTTGAAAGCATCATAAAGACTTGTCTCTTCATCCCAGTCCCACACTGACAGCCTCAGTTCCATCTGGTCAATGTGGTCATCATTGATCTCCCTGTCAGAAAAGAAACAACCTCACACTTATAATTCGTCATGTGAGTGCAAGAAAGTCGTATCTGTAATGGCTGTCGTAAGTTATATTTATTTTTCAACTTGTCACAAGAATGTGAAAAATCTCTCAAAACTTCACTGTCTTATGTCAGTGGTTCTTGAAATGGTTCTTCAGGTGCCGTCACCTGAAGAACCATTTGAAGAACCACTGATCCAAGACTGTAGATTTTACAGTGTGCAGTCAAAAATTAATGACAAAAGGCAGCTATTGCAGATACAACTTTCTTGCACTCACATGACGATCTGTGTTATCTGGGATGAAGGCTACTAAAACTAAATTGATGCTAATGAAGAAAAAAACACCATCCATTCTAACAATAACTTTGGTATTTACTTGATTTGGTAACAAGTAGAACTTGGGTTTATGCGATGCATAAAATATGTCCCCGCCGAATGTGGCCAAAGTTTACCCCATTTGAACTCCTGTGACCTTGGGGACAACAACTGGGACATTATTAGGCCCTACAAATGCTATAGAAATTTCAGCTTCTCTCCTCCCTAACCATCTGAACCTGGGGTGGACTCAACATCCCCAATGTCAATCAACTCCTGAATACACCATGTGCTGAGGCTAAGGGAACTGTGCCATCTAGACACTCAGCAATGGCCAAAAGTTAATGATTTCCAAGCAGAGGCTGGTGTGCAAGTACAGGAGAGATTTAATTTGGAAACAAGGTTTACCTCATTTGACCTTCTTTGACCTTGAACGATCTCTGATGACCTTGTCATGACCTTGACATTTTTTGACGTCAACAATCGACCCCACCCTCCAAGTGCACCCACCAAGTTTCAGGAACGTGCGACCCTCGGTCTCTGAGAAAATGAAGTTAACATTTGGGTTAACATTTTCATCACGGACACACAGACGGACACACGGACATAATGTTGGACTTATATTGCATGTGGCCGAGCGATTAGAGCACGGGTCTCGTAATACAGAGGTTGTGGGTTCGAGCCCCGGGCCAGGCGGTTTACGTCTCCTTGTTTCCTTGGGCAAGAAACTTCACTCTAATTGCTCTATGGTTCGGATAGTCATGTTAAGCCGTTGGTCCCCTGTGCGAATGCTCCTTCTTGGGGCGCTGCAAACAGTGTATACCTGGTGAGTCTATGGGCCAGTATTATTCCGTTGAACTAAATTACTGTTTCAAATGTTCTCATTCACAGAGGCAATAAAAAAATTTCTGGTAGCAGTTGGGTTAGATTTGAAAGTAAAAATTGCATTCTTTTTTTAATCCTGTGAGTGAGAGCAAAATAAAGCTATAGGAATCAACAGGATAAACACAGTGTAAAGAAATGTTGTGGCCTAACTGTGCTCCAATGGCTAATTGAATTCTGAAGAAAATATTGCACTGAGTGTAGATAGCTCAGCTTCTCAAAACAATCCCTCCAGGAAATGTTTGATTTCTTCTATGGTTACTGCTAAACATAGAGAAACACCCTACGCAACCCATTCATTTTAAAGATCAAACATCAAAACCAGAAATCAAGGTGTTTTCGTATGTATGTAACCTTACCATACTTTTTAATTTGTGCATAAGTAACTCCCGGAGGTAAATAATGAGGAAGCAATTCCGAAAGAAACGCAAATGTTAGCTTTATTACTGAAAATCTGCCACTGATAAACATCCACCCCCTTTAAGAAAAGTGCAATACCCCTGAGCCATGAGAGACAACACAATGTGTCCTTACAAATTAATAACAATTCACTTACAAATCAAACTTTTCATTCCACACAGGATGTAACGTCTCCATCTTAATAGCAGTCTTGAGCAAACTCCCTGATCCTATTACTTCCGAAATATTTCTTATGCTTGTTGCGGGTGAAGATTCTGACGTGTCTGTCAAAGTATCCGTATTACTCCTTGCTCTCCCTGCGATATCGCCGCCTGCATGACAGTGATGATCACCAAAGTCACGGACTCTTCTCGCCCTACGAAAACTACGATTCCTTCTTGCATTTTTTCTGGACAAAGAAGGACTACGGCTTTTATGGCCCATGATTGGTGAATCTGATGGAGATGCTTCAGTTGACTTAGCAGGAGGGGATTTATCTGGAGACTTTTGTTTTCTGGAGAGGTCCGGAGATGTGGCTGGAGACGACGCAGCAATTGGAGATCCAAATCTCTTATTTCTTGTTTTAGGGGATCCTTGTTCTGATGCAGCTGCAAATTTCTTTCTTCTGGCACCTGGAGATATCTGTTCAGGAAGGGAGCTTGATGGGGTCAGTCTTGGCGAGACTCTACCAGAACCAGAGCTTTCAATCGTTAGGACACAGTATGGGTCACTTAATCCTGCAAAAATACGGAATTCAAAAAATATGTATTGAAGTTAACAAACTCAATTACTAAAATAAATGAACTTTTTAGATATTCTGTGATTTTAGATATTCCGAGCATTAGGTTAATTAACGTAATTAACTTTTTTTATCTGTTTGATGTTATAAAACCAAATTTCGACATTCATGGCGATGAAAATTGTTTTTTTAGATTTTACCCCATGTAATTCATCTCTAGATATCTTTTGAGAACAGTCGGTGACCCCATAATTTTTTTCTTGATTTGACATTCACTTGACATTCACAATTGACCAGCAAAAAATTAAAACAACCTACAGGTAGCAAATATTTGAAAAATTAGCATTTTGTGGTATAGGAAATCACACGTAAAAAGTTTTATCACTGAAAGCCTGTTGGCTCGGGAGCACTCGTAGTTACTCGTTACTATTTCGCGCCATTTTCGGCGCTTACCGGGAAGACAGCGTTTTGCGTATTTGGCTGCCACCTGTTGGTGAAAATTAACACCGCGATCGTCTTTAAGGCAGTGTTCATAAAAGTGCCTTTTGTGGCTGTTTGAGGTTCTTTAGGTCAAGGTCATTTATTGATATTGATGTTCATATTGCAAAGATGTTGTGAGTTACAGTTTCAGGATGCAACAAGTCGTGTCAATTTTGATTGATGAAGTCAACTGGAATCCACCCAGAAAAACTGTACCCAGTACAGCACTGAATTTGAGCGATTACTATGGATAAAGGCTTACCTACAGGAGGATATTATGTTTTGTTAACACATACGTTTATGAAGATTTTGATTCATCCAGTTATTACAACATAAAGAATAGAAACAAATCTAGTCTTCTGGACTTACATTTTATTGAGTAGCGACGTTTTGTGTGTCTCATTCAATTCTGTCTACGACAAGATACCAAATGTAAGTTCAGAAGTCTAGATTTAATTTCTATTACTTTATTTTGTAAACACAGCCAATTTTGTCGTACACGAGGTCCTACTAAACTCTAATGGACTACACACAAGTTCATGAGTGTACCCCTGAATTCACCTATGGCAAACATGTGATGCACCTGCTGGGGATGCTTAGGAATCACTTCAAAAGTACTCTATAAACCTTGAAGTATGCAACAAACAATCAGACTCTGTTACAAGATCCATAGCATATCCCTTGCATTCTACAACAATCTGAACTGGTTGATTTGTATTGTGTAAGACACTACTAATCAGTGGCGTAGCCAGGCCTTTCTCCAAGGGTGGGCAAACCAACCAAGATTTCTCCAATGGATTTTATCGAGCGACTTTACAGGGGTTCCAAGGGGCCGACTCGGCCAGGTTTTCAAGAAAAACCGCCAAATATTGTGCTTTATGAAGTTTTCAACCTAATTTTTAGCAATTTTCAGCTCTAATTGTCGTAATTTTATGGGAAAAAGGCAATTTCCTGCCCCCTTTATTTTTCTCCCAGGTCTTCAAAATTTCTCCAAAAAATTACAACAAATCGCCCACCTTGCCCACCCCTGGCTATGCCACTGCTACTAATGTTGCGTATTAATATTTTTCAAACAAATTGTTCATGATTTTGGTATTATTTTTGACTAGTTTTGTTGCTTACACATGGATAAACATCAAAAATCAATTCATTTAAATATTCAGCAAGATTTGGTACGTTGTTATGATTCAAGAAATATGGACTATTTACCTTGCCGTATGGTCATATTGGTTTATGTGCGTTAATCGGCTGCTTGTTGCATACTTCAAGATTTACAGAGTATAGTGGTTGACTGCCCGGACCCGACCGTTCTGGTTGATAGTTATTGTTCTGTACAATGGCAAGCAACAGGGTGGTCTACAGCCACAAGTTGAATTTTTAAGTGGCCCCTTGGGGCTTCTGCATGTTGGAAGCTATGTATAATATACAAAAAGATGACTGCTTGCAAGGTACCCAAGGGGTAAGTACTTGAGCACATGCATTTATTACTACAGTATAAATGCAGTAGCCCTTCAAAAGAATTGTAAAGAGGAAAATGGCTGTGTACACTTACCATTCGGATCCATTGGCAGAATGTCCCTAGCCTCTATGACTGTCACATGTAATAAATAAGACTTGGGCTGTAAATAACAACAAAGGCCATCAAGGTGCATGGTTAACAAGTATATACGCCATGCCCTATCAAGTGTCAAATACAAATTTCAAAATTCAAATATTTTATTTTTTAAATGATTTAGAGCTGATTTTTTATAAATTATGAAGTACAACTCTTCTTTTCTTCCAATTATTCTTTTGAAAAATAGTTGTATGAACACAATCTTTTTCAATTTTCTGTGAAGTTGATTTTCTCAAACCTGCTAGATACTTGACTTTACAGATATGTTTCAATTTGTATTAATAGTATATATCAGCAAGTCCAAATACCCTATTCACTCGTCCAATTCAACTATGTATTTTCTGAATGTATGTCACTGTAACATTGGGTTGTTTCATACTGGTGTGCCAAAAATGATGTCAAAATACTTTTAAAATGCTTAATCATAGAGTAGGATGGTTTGTCAAATTATTGAAAGTTGGAGTATTTAAAACATTAAAGGTTTGTCAGTCGGAAAATAGTTGAATTGGACGAGTGGATAGGGTATGTCATGTATGGGCACAAAGTGTTGTTGAGGCAGGCCATACTTGGTGGCTTGCCATGACTGGATATCATATGCAAGAGGTCAGGGGTTTGAATCCCAGGGAAAACGGTAATTTTCTGTATGACATACTTGGACTTGGACAGTTTTTAATTGTTTGGGACTTGGGTTAAGGCTGGTATCAACCTTTAAGGCAAAGATTTTGCTCCCCTCTCAGATAAATACATCTGATCATGGCAACATACGAGGGGTATCAAAAAGTTTTAAAGATCACCAAGAAGAAATACAGCCAGGAAGATGATTTCATTATATGTGACCCTTAAGTCATCTTTACATAGCCACTGTGCAAAGTAACAAATTTCTCCCACTTAAAACATACTCTCCAGAGACTGACATTGTAGAGGTCCTCTATAAGCCAAAAAATCCATATTGTACTTTGTTAAAAATTAACATTTTCGGGTCAACCGTGCAATATCACGTCATTATGACGTCATTTTTTGACCGATTTCCATAATAATATCAATGGAAAGAAGAGATTCTAACCTATACTATGGTAACAAACATTTAAACTTTTGGCTTGTCATCATAGAATTACTGGGCTCCAAACCTTCAAATGCAGGGATTTAGTTATGCCACATATCTTTGATTTCTAAATGCAGTATATATGAGTGGCAGAGACAGGTTGTTGACATCTATAGACATCTGTATGGAAAGTATAAATGCCATCGATATCATTTTTGGATCATAATGTAAACAAGGACAAGTGACCATCCTGACAAAAGTTTATCAATATAGCTCTTTTCTTTCTTGGTGATCTTTAAAACCTTTTTGATACCCCCTCATATATAGTTCTTCTTCCAATATTTTGACTTACCGCTTTAATCAGCTGATCCTTGAGTATTTCTCCATGTATAGAATTTGGCACATGAAATATCTGAAATGGAAAACAAATAAGATATCATTGTCCAATAACTCAAAGTGTACTGTATAATTTCTTAGTCAATGAGTGTGATTGTATTACCTAATAAGGAACTTTGGTTATCCATTATGAGACAATACATAACAGTGCATTCAGCTACAAACGCGGTCGAGCTGAAAATCATGGCACAGTGTAGATACATGCACACATCTAACGCTAACAGCTTTACTGGATTTAGAATAATTCATGTCAGAATAACATGAGGTGTACACTTATCCAATGATAATGTTCATTGCTTTTGGCAATAAATTTACATCATTCTTAGTTTAAAAATCCCAAAATTTAGTGACTAAGAATGGGAATAAAAGATATTATATACCGCATTAATAAATTTAACAGAGTTGATTGGATGAAACCCGATCACATGACTTCAAATAGCTTTAACCAGATAGATGGAAGCCCTAAATAGTACTTTTGAGAGTACTATATGGCGCTAAATAGTACTTTTGAAAGTACTATTTAGCACTTTCGGAAATTCTATATAGCGCTTACAACATTTACCTTATACGCGAAATAACTTTCACGCACGAAATTACGCGCTTATCAAACTGATACGTGTAAGCAATTGCGCGCACTTACCTACGCTTGCATTCCTTGAAAGAATTAACTCGTGGGACATTTCAAATGTATTTTTAAAATTAAATTGGACTTTTTAGCACATAAAAATTACCGAAATCAGAAATTTATTAATGCGGTATATAAAACAAATATATACCGACTTTTTCAGATCTCTGGATTAAAACTATGACCCTTCAGTGACTAAAACTTTACTATTTTACTTCGGGGCTGCGCCCCTCAGTAAAATAGCAATTTTAGTCACTTCAGGTTCATAGTTTTAACCAGAGATCTTCAAGTCGGTATATATTTGTATACTATTTATTGTTTTGCCTGTCATCTAAAAAGATACTATTTATTGCTTTGCCTGTCATCTATTGTCTCATACTGCATGCTCATAGATTATTTTGTCATAATGGACACCCCTGCAGGAGACAATATAGATGAGAGTCAAAACAATAAATCTTATCTTTTATTCTATGTTTGTAACATAAGGTCAAAAGCACATGTGTACACATGCACACAAATAAATGCAAGTTTGGGAGGGTTTGTAGCCAATGATAGGTGCATAGATTTTCTGCATAAAAAATCAAAACTCATTAATGCGCATATTTATGCTGTGTGGTTGTGATCGGGTGTTCGTTCACAAGCAATATTGTAAACAAGCAAATTAATTCAAAAGTACAGGAAAATCAAACTTTACCTTTTGCACATGGCAAGCCATCCCCACTGGGTTTTGTTTGTTACTACCATGTCTACCGATGGAATGCAGACATGCATTGACCAAAGATGTGTAGAATTCTTCTGGCACCTGTAAAAAACCAAAAACAAATTAAATTCAACTTATACTGATAATGTTAGTATTTGGCTTTAAAGACGATCGCTGTGTTAATTTAGAGGGTAGTGTTACATAATTTGTTGGTCAGTGGTGGGAAGATTCTGACAAAATGCACGCGTGGTAACTAAGTGTAAGATTTGCGCCTTATACACAAAACGCAACGCGCGCAATTGTTATTTACGTGCTGTCTTACCTATAAGCGGCGGACAACACAAAAAATACCGCAAAATAGTATTGAGTGCTCCCGACACAACAGGCCTTCAGTGAAGAAACTTTTAGCATGTGTTTTCCGATACTACAAAATGCTGATTTTTCACATATTTCCTACCCGTTGAATGTCAAGTGGATGTCAAATAGGAGAAAAAAAAATATTGGGTACTGACTGTTTTAAGAAGATAACGTGAGATGAAATTACATCTAGGGGTAAAATCTAAAAAACAATTTTCATCACTGGAAATGTCGAAATTCGGTTGTATAACATTGAACAGATAAAAAAAGTTAATTACGTTAAGTTATCGTCCATTGAAAGGAAAATGACATAGCCTATACATCATAGCGCGCTTAGATGGTCGGTGACCCCCATTTTTTATTGCTGAATTTTAAAGTTTAGACTCTTATCTATTAACTGACAAAAATATACAAAATCTACAGGGAGGAACTTATCACTGCCATCATCCTTAAGGGCACATTCATACTCTTTCTGTGAGTGATCATATATTTTAGACTTGGGGTAGTAGGGTATGAAAAAATCTGCCAATTAAAATCTCACATACGTATGTATTATATTAGGATTTTAACATCAGATACAGTATAAAACTGGAAGAAAATAGCATTGATGACTTTGGTAACCAAATCCTTGAAAAAACATGCAAATGACTCAAATGAGCTCTGGCTTCAACATTTGGCTCTTTTGATTTGTTAGGGTGTCTGTTTGAATAGTTGTGGTCTTAGAGATGATGTACTTTTCCTAGGGGGCCGATCAAAGAAAAAAGTGGTACACATGCTTGTCAGAAAAAACGTTGAAAAAGGGTCAGACAATCTCTTGCCTCACAGGGACCCTCAAGAGCTCTCAAGGAGAGTTATGTCACTTACACAAGTCTAGCCTATAATAATAATACTAATGGGGATTTTGGCCCACTGGAGTCGTTGACGTCTTTAAAAGGGGTGCCTTTTCAGGGTAAATTTCGATTAAGGGTTGTTTTTTTACAACATCTTTGATGTCTTCTTCGACTTTATGGTCACTTTTCACCAGCATTCTAAACTCCAAGAAATACAAGTAGGACAGCAAAGGCTTCCAAGGTATGTTTTTTATGTCAGAAAATGGTGCGTTACGCCGTTGAGGGTCCATTTCAATGTATTTCGACATTAATGGGTCAAATGTCCAATTTTAGTGTATAGCACCATTTAGGGGCATGATTTTGAATATTTTATGCCATTAAGGGTTGGAATTCTCTGTACATATTATGATATTTAAGGTCCAATTTTGAGGTGTTCTGACGAGCATGCGTACCATTTCTTTCTTCAAGCGACCCCCGGGATACTTTCACCCCTTTCTGATGTAACCTTAGAATAAAGGTCGTTATTTAAAGGGGCAATTCATGATCCACTTTTCACCCTCAAGGTCACCTCTATGAAATTTTAGTTTATTAGCTTATAAGAATCCTCAACTGGCATACATTGTATGTTACGTTCCCCAAACTATTCTTTCATATGTGCCTGCATGTGTCATTTTCTAATTATTGTCGGGGCCCCGACAGTAATTACAACACAGTAGCCTATTGGGATTTTCAAAATGCTGAAAAGCTTGTTACTTAAAAACTAATGGTCGCAATCAAGTGAAATTTTCAATATATATTTATTATGTACTGTTCTTCTAGAGAAAACAGGCAAGGTTTTTGTCACATAAAAATCATGAATTGCACCTTTAAATACACAGGTATAGGTTTAAACCTATGATAAAACACGATAGCTTGATATGAGTTACTTACAGTTAGCTGCGGCTCTGGTTCCTTAGCCATAGTACCAGTACTGTCAAACTCTTTATCCTGTGATGAAACAAAACAATATTCAATGAATTAAAATTTAAATTCAATCTGCTGAAGATGAGTTAATTTCAATTTATGTTCTTGCATGAAAGATTCACTCAAGAAGCCTTTCGTGAACAAAGATTGATCCTTATCGCTTAAAAGGTTTTAAATTGTGCAGTTCCATAGTAATGGTCAGACAACACAGCTACAAATTGAACTCCTTCAAGTTCGTAAAGTTTGCAGTTGTTGTTCACAGCCCATACAGGTATATAAATGCTTTTTATGATCCTCTTTTATAACACTAATAAGTGAACTAACCAGTTCCTATTGTTCTTTATATCCCAGGGGAAGGGGAGACTTAGTGAAAAGGGGCCTATTTTTATGGGAATGTGTCACTTAAACATGGTCACAATTTTGATCCATATTGTATGGCATAGGAAAAAAAAATTGAATTCATTACATGGACCCAGTTACATGAATGGGTAAGACTAGCATGTATTATATATCTCCTTTGTATCACAAATCAAGTTCAATTTTTGGCAATTTTTCAAAGGACTCTAATAAAAACTATGATTTTTGCATTAATTTAATTACAAATATGAGGAATTTTATTCACAAATGGTTCCGATTTTCAGAAAAACTGGTAATTTATTTTCAAATTTGTGTATGTTCTATATCATTGTAGAAGTGCATACTAGTATTTTAACAAGAAATATTATTGATCAAAACATAATATGGCAGTATTGACTCACCAGGTATACACTGTATGCAGCACCCCAAGAAGGAGCATTCGCACAGGGGACCAACGGCTTAACATGACTTCTGAACCACAGAGCAATTAGAGTAAAGTTTCTTGCCCAAAGGAAACGAGGAGACCAAAACCGCCCAGCCCGGGGCTCGAACCCACAACCTCTGTATTACGAGATTTGTTCTCTAACCGCTCAGCCACGCTCCCCTCTATGAGACATGGGTGCCTTAAAAAACGCTGGATGCATAACTGAAGGCTTTCAGTATAACACTTCAGATGATCTACCAGGTAGGCCTATCAAAGTGTAATTATGGACAAAAAAGATTTGTTTTGTATAGTATATTTGAATGCTAATGTTTAATAAGTGGCACTTTAAACTTTAAAGTGGCACATCCCAAACCATACCAAACTTGAGACCACCCCCTTCAATGTACCTTGCTTCATGAATATGTGTATGGAACAACATGGTTATTTTGTCACACTATTGTTATCCATATGACACAATGTACACTTATTGACAAATCAAGAATTTATTTACTTTAACACTTGAAAGTTTGCAAACATCTCACACTTCCAGCAATATAGGGTCATAGTCCAGAGTCAGCCTGTTTCATGTGTATGGAAAAAATCACTGTAGTATTAAAAGTGAAAAATTTGATTTTTCGCCCCGGTTTTTCGCTGCTTTTTGAAATTTCCACTATTGAAAATAGCTTTGGTAAAAGAAGATTTGCCTGTACAGGGGTGTTTTAATTTCAGGTGACAGTAGACTGGTCCTCTCATGGAGTCCTCCCATTGATACGATATCCTGGTGGGGTGGGGTGCAGTGGCGTAGTTTTTGGTCAGGGGGGGGGGCAAAGACATTTCTTCCAGATTTCCCCCGCCGTTTGCACATTTCTTCCCAATTTTTCCCCGCAAAAAAAATCATTTTTGTTTGCCCAAAATAGATTCAAGTCGATTTTAAAAACTGACAAGCAAAATTAAAAAAAAAAAGGGGGGGGGGTAAGTGATTTGTGCACATCTTTTGACATGATTTTCTGCTTTTCCCCATGTTTCCTGTCTAGCAGTCTTGCAGATGCTCTCTCATTTTTCCTGTCCTTCCAAATTTTTCCCGCTTGCTGTCCCGATTTCCCGCTCAATTTTTTGTCAGGGGGGGGGGGCAGTCTCAAATTTGGTTTGGATAGGGACGTGTCTCTGGGAAAATTGAAAAGCCACCATCCAATTATCAGTTTGCAAGAAAAAGGGACCGACCAATCCATATAGCAAATTTTAAACACATTTTTTCTGCCCATATTTGCACTATTTTTGGCAAAATTATCTTAAAGAGAAATGTCAAAATTTCCACAGGAAATTTTACAAAATTTTTGAAAAATTAACCTATCGAAATACAACATTTTATGAAGAAAAAGGACCAATTGAAATACCAGAGCCTGATTTTGGTACCCAGATTTACCTGCCTTTTGGGGTGGGTTTTCAGATTTTGGTATGATAACAATGAGGTGATTTTTGTCACAGATGAATGTGCCTGATTTGCTTACGGTGGCCTAGTACAGATAGAATTCCTCTATTTATTTTTCTAATTTATATATGGTGTTTTCATATGTGCTGATCACATTTCTGAAATAAAAAATGGGGGTCACCAACTTAGTTTTTGAGAAAAATTCACTTCAAAAAACTTTTTACCATTGACCTCTATGGTAAAATCAAAATGAATCAGACAAAAACACGTATAATTAAAAAACGGCTCTGTTTTTTTCTCTCTTTTTCAAATATGTTTTGGTCCTTATATAGTTCTTTAAAAAATCATAATAAAAAAATATGGTCACCGACATACTTTTTGAGATATTAAGAGGCCCCATGACACTCGGGAGGATTGACAAGGTTGCACAGAATTGACAAGTTGCCTAATATTGAGCAAAGTTTCAGAAAGTTACCCAAGGTTACACAAGGATTTTGCGCAACTTTCTGTAACCTTGCGCAACTTTGCGCAACATTGGGCAACTTTGCGCAACCTTGGGCAACTTTGCGCAACCTTGGGCAACATTGCGCAACATTGGGCAACTTTGCGCAACATTGGGCAAATTTGTGTAACTTTACGCAACTTTGGGCAATTTTGTGGACACTTTGCACAACCTTGGGCAATTTGATACAACCTTGTCAATTCTGTGCAACTTTGTCAATCCTCCCGAGTGTCATGGGGCCTATTAAGCAAAAAATTGACATTTTTAGCAATGACTAATACCTTAAGCACTGTGCGCTTTTAGCCCTGCGTTGTCAGGAGCAACGCGCATGGTCGTATGTGTGAATATAAAAATTACGCAAGTGTAAGATCGCCTTATATTAATGCGCAAGATACATTTCGCCAGAAAGTACGATAAAAGCCTAAGATAAATACTTTGAAATTGTGTCCAACACCGCTGATATCAGCTCATTCGTGTCCGACACCGTTTCTGTGCTAGGCCACCTTAATTGGTGCACTTTCCTTGAACTACCCTGGCTACACTTGTTCCACAGACAAAAAATTGTGAGAAAGGGTGCTTTTTTCTCTAAGCAATGAGGTCAGCAGACCGCATTTAAGATAGCGATTTCATGCTTTTTTGGAAAAGGGTATTTTTTTCAGCAGTCATGTAGTCACTAGTCAGTGTTTAGGGTATGAATTTCAGAGATGCAAAAATTCAGTTTATCGGTTTATTAGCCACTATTTTGTAGACATTTTGGTAAGATTTTGTACTAATCTAGCATTAAGTGGAATTTTATAATTTTGGGTTTGGAAATAATGTGTATTGCTAAGACAGCGAAAAGGGGGCCTTTTCCAAATGCATGTCTGTGAGTTAATAAGGTTAAGTTAGCATTTAAGTTAAGTGTGTG
>JXSR01S020261.1:7264-19638 GCA_000969725.1 Ophiothrix spiculata | reverse complement strand
CCTCTCTCTTCCCGGTGTCTTGCGAAATTTGCTCAAAAAGCACGGTAATTGGTATACTGATGGGTGGATCCAGCAGGCACATATGTATACAAAAAAAATTGAAGAACCCCCTCCATGGGGGCTCCCTCAACCACCTCCCCCACCCCTCTGGACCTAAAGTCTAACATGATTGAACCTCATATTTTTAGACTTGAAATTATCATTAGTACTTTTTTTTAATAATTAAATTCAGTTTGAGCAAAAATTGAATTCTTTATAATGTGTAATTATCAAATTACTTTCGACTTGTTTTACCGAGGTCAATTCCAATTCTGGTCTCCAATACCCCACTTTTCTTGATAACCAAATGCCATTACCATTCACCTTGTGCAATCCTGGCACAAAACTGCTCATTTACCAACAAACTCACCCATAATTCTGCTAATTTCAACAAATCCAACAGCTCCATTTGACTGTTGGACGGACATAAAATAGGCCTTCTGGACACTTTGGTTGAAAGAGGTGTGGAAGTCTGACTATGAGGAGACATAGAAATTTGTTTCATCTTTCTGGCAACACCATTTACAGACATGATGAATTAGCACAATGAAATTCTTAATTTCTCCTAAATAATGAAAATATAAGAGTTGGTAGTTCTTAATTCACATGAAAAAATACCAGGGTAAAAGACCAAGTGTTCATGTTATTTAAGTTGATATTTTCCCCAAATGTAACAAATTGCAAAATTTGCTTTCTGTGTACTGCGTCAGTCTATAGCCAATCCATTGCATGTGAATCGCTCAGATAGGTTACTTCTTTTCAGTACTAAGTCATAATTGTAGTGTCCATATAGATCTGAAAATCCTTCATACATCAGTAATTTCTTCCAAAATGAACAGTTTTTCCCCAAATGTGCATTAGTAATCTATGTGAAACAAGTTGGTACAAACTAAACTTCAAAAACTTAGGAAAACGATTGCATAAACTGTTCAGATCTGTCCACGTGAAGGCTTAAAACAACATTTATAGAGTTCCAATGATCCTTTGACAATCATGCAAAAAATCAGTGTTGTACTTCTTCATCTTGTGCAGCATAGGAAAAGCTTAAAGGTAAATATAATTTCAGGAAAAAACATAGGCACTATCCAGACACAATGCATCCTCAGATTTGTCAAATACTTTTTCTCTTGTCAGCATTGACAATCATTGGCCCTTATATATTGCCATCCAAATTCCAAACCCCTAGCTCCTCGTGTGCCAGATCAAGAAAACGATCATAGAATTTTGCACTTATGTTGCACTTTCGGTTCGAATTATGCTAAATAACTATGACAAAACAAGCTACTTGACTATATTGAAAGAAATTCAGATTGCAACTTTGTATTCATTAACATTTAATTGAAACTTAAGAGTCTAAATAAGCTGGAAGGGGGTCAGGGGGGACTAACTTTGAAAATAGTTCAGGGGATGTGTAGCAGAAAAGACCATCTTATAAAACTCCTAAACCACTTCACAAGACCAGTGTTCAATCAGGATTTTGGCTTTGCACTAAATGTCAATTTTACGACATCATCATCACTGATAGCTACTGATCAGGGACAGGTGACCCCCAAAATTAGCCTAGAATTTTCGGCATAAATTAAATAAAACTAGAAAGAACGAACATTATGTAAGTTCAAGTGTAAGTTGTGTTAAACTAAACCCCCTCTTTTTGTATTTTTGTTCGAAAAAGGCTTGAACCAATTGTTGAGCTTCTGCAATAACATCACCACCTTAGCAGGAACATAAATGTACCTATGTAGAAATATTGGCCAAAATTCAGTTCAAAAAGCCACATTTGTTCAAAAAAGTTCTGAAAGCACTTTTAGCTATTGCCAAAAATATCAGTTGAGCAAGCCCCAATTGAATATAGTAGTAACGCCTACTAAAATAAAAGTTGGATACCCCCCTCCCTGGGCCCATCCCACGGGCTCTGTTCATTTAAGACATCAACAATACCTTTTGTTTAAATCTTAACTCAGTTCACTCATTTCATTCAACAATCGAATTACAGAACAAAGTACTTATGATTAAAAAAGTTTTTAAAATATTTCATTTGTCTTGAACAGAAAGTATATGGAAGGAAAATGACAAAGTTTGTCCTTGCTTCGAAACATTGCTGTCACTCATGCTCAGCAAACTATGTGAAAATTACAACTCATGTTTTAGTGTTGCAATCCTTTAATATTTTACTTGTAACCAAAGTATTGTTGTAACTGGGCTGGGATGTTTAGGAAAAGGGAAACTTTGCAAATCAATGAAACATGACTTATTCCGCAGGATCCAAAGATGACCTTATGTGAGACCAAACATGGACAAAAATGAGTGAAATGATACCCTATCTGAGACCATTTATCCTGGGGGGGGCCACTCGAAGGAAAAAGTGGTATGCATGCTCGCCAGAAAAAACGTTGAAAAAGGGTCCGATTTTGTCCCATTGGCGTCTTCGACGTCTTTAGAAAATGCCTTTTCAGGATAACTTTCTACATTAAGGGTCGTCTTTTTACGATATCTTCTACTTTAGGGTCTCTTTTTGCCAGCTATTCTAAACTTCCAAGAAATAACAAGAGGAAAGACTTCCATGTATTATTCATGTTTTATGGCAGAAAATCATATGCGTTGTTACGCCAAAAAGGGTCCATTTCTGTGTGTTACGCCAGTAATGGATCAAATGTCCATTACGACGTTTAGGGGTCAATATAAGTGTATTACGACATCACGACATTTAGGGGTATGATTTTGAATAGTTACTTTGAATATTGTATGACATTAAGGGTTGGAATTTGCTGTACATGATTTCAACATTTAGGGTCCACATTTGAGGTGCTCTGACGAGCATGCGTACCAGTTTCTTCTTCGAGCAACCCCCGAGCATAAATCTACATGTACCATATCTGCTCTAACGGATACCCTATCCAAAATCATACCTGTTCAAATGAATACCCTATCTGAGACTATGCAAATGTGATTAAATAATTATTACAAGGAATCATAGGTATTTATGTAACTGTACACCATTTAAACATTTTTAAGAAGTGTTTCTTGGTGTTTGAAACACTTTACTTGGCAATTTAAGGCGCCATTGTCATAAATTTAACAAGTCTTTCTTAGTTTGTATATAGCTATCAGGGATTTAAAAGACAAATTTGATACCCTATGTGAGACTCACAGAGTACCAGGTCGATTTTGATACCCTATATTGCAAGTCTCGAGACCTGTCCAGGTCTCACCTTTTTAGTAACGCGGGTGGTTATCCGATCAGAATACCAAGTTACCTCCCCCCACCCCCAGGATGCTATTTCTTATCATGTTATCTTGATCTTCGGGCGCAAGGCCAAGATTTCGTACCCCATAGGTTCGCAATCTGTTACGACCCTCGGACGAAACGGCGGCTGGGTCAAGGGGGACGCTTAATAAGGCCCCCGTGTGGGATCCAGGGGCAACACCCCTGGTGGGGTCTAGCGGGCTTCACCCCTGGAATTTTGCATTTTAAGGGGTGTCTACAGATGCAATTCAGAATACCATACCTATTCTGATCATATTTAAATCTTCTGGTATGACTAACAAATCATTGCACGGATTAGACAAATAGATTTTGCTTTTACATCGTCTTACAATTACACAAAAATGAAGAACGACATAATGATAAAGAAAGAATAAAGTAACTTAGTCATATGGGTTGGATTTTTTTCACTTTCAATATGATGCGTTTTTGTTTGGCAGTATTTTGTAATATACGGTATCTTTTTACTATTCTGTACCAGAATAGATTTTCATGAACGGATATACTCAGTGTTCTTTTTGTTTCTATTTCTATAGTTTTTAGTATTTATTAATCTCCTAGGTGAAAAAGATGAATTCCTGCAACTTGAATTACGAAGTAGATCTCTTTTTCCCCATTAGAGCTACAGTGTAAACAGAGGTGATCCCAGGCCTTTGTCATTAGGGGTGTGGAGGTATTTTTTATTGACAAGCCCAAGTATTTTGCCTACAATGAAAATAGAGTAATCACTAATTTCCCCTACAGCATATATACAAAGGGGTGTCTGAGGGGGATATGCTCCCTCAGGAGTAAATCACTCGATTTGGTGCACAGATTTTGCTACTTGATGTCTCCAGAGACTCGCATTGAACAATGGACAAAGCATGTGATGGGGGTGTCTGAGGGGAACGTGCCCCCTAAGTACAGTTGTAGTTAGAAAATTTTTGGAATTTGGAAAGACTATTCACACAATTTGATGCATATTTTTTTTCTAGCTGATATACCTCAAGTTAGAACTTTCCCGTTCAATTGTAGTCAAAGGACTTGTATTGAACAGGGAACAAAACATATAAGGGGTATCTGAGAGGGATGTGCCCCCAAATTTAGAAAATTTTGTAATTTGGAAACGCTATTCTACACGATATGATGCATAATAATTTTTGCTACCTGATGCTTCAAATTAGCACTTTTTCCAATCAAACATGTCAAATGTAGGCAAGGGACTTCTATTGAACAGAGAATAAAACATGTGAAGGGGATGTCTAAGGGGGACGTGCCCCTGCATATTAAAAACTTCTAGCCTGAAATGAGCAATAAAGATTTCAACACTGCTCCATACACATGTATACACTGCACAAGTTTTGTTTACATTGTCTTGCTTGCATGAGCACAGCATATATCTGTACACTAAATTTCGTTCCAGCTGATTGTTTTCCGACTTCGATATCCAAGAAGACAGCGAAAAACGCGGGCAGTTCCTCATAACCAATCATGACATATTTTATATCATTAGAAAGCTAGTCTTCTGAATATTCATGATCCATGCGAAGGCGATCAACAAAGGGCAGTTGGCGGTTACATTTACAGCGACAAATCCCTTCCAAATGGCTGAAAATGACCATTTTGCCATTGAAAACAAATTATTGAGGACATTTCAGGTCAAAAACACAGGCACTTCTTAATAAGAAATTTAGAGATTGAAATCTTATTTAGTTTTCGAGATATTAATTTTTAAAGTGGAAAATATTAAATATCGCAGCTTGAGAAAACAATAAAATACATAAGAATTAGAATCACAAATTTTGAGTTGTGAAGTTACATTTTCGACCATAACTTTTGAACCGAAAGGTTCAGTTGTCAAATAAAAAGTAATAGAAAGGGATTTTTTCCCTTCACTTTCCACAAACACTTCATTAATATTATAATAATCCATGAGTGATCTACAAAAAAGGGATATTTAAGAATATAGCAGCGCGAAGATGGACTGAAAAACATGTAAAACGAACGCTACGGTACATGTAGACTAACACATCATTATTGGGATCACGCACAGACAGGTGTAGCGTGTTGATTGAGATAAAAAAAGCAATATGATACGTACTACCAAAACCAGGTGAAACTGAGGAGGGTCTGTTGCGTATGCAGGAGGAATTTTTGTCAACAGAGGGCGTCTCATCTGTGAATGTCGCAAAGGGAGACAAACGCAAGAACACTGGAGGAGATAACAAGAAAACCTTAGCCTTTATCCTGGATTTGCAAACTTTTGCCACCACATCTTGTATTTTTTCACTACATTTGGACTGATTTGCTTATAATCATCTGAAATACACCTTCCAGCTAACATTAAATCATTGAGTCTATTTTTGTGGATTTAATTTATCCAAGGAAGCCGTAAGATGCGTTGCAAAATCCTGAACGCTGGCTCCATTGAAATGTGTGTGTTGCAAGGCTGCCTTAACGCTGTCGAATTCGCTTAGAACGTCAGTGCCTCATATAAGATATGAGGCATGAGTTCAGTGCAAACAGTTATGGCTGCCATTTTGGTCTACCGGTACTTTTTAAACCTGATAATGCCCTGATATCCTTCTATAGTAGTATAACGTAAATTCCTCCTGTAAAAGGAGCACCGAAGAGGAGATCTTCGTAAAATAGTTCACATCAAAACCATCACCACAACGTGAAGACAGCATAAATCACACCACCACCATAGAAGACAGCACAATTATCTAATCTACCACAAACAAGAACTGTCTTTAAAAAAGACAACGCCTCCGGATGAAATAAAATAATGTCGTCTTTGCAAATGTTTTACCTTGCTCGAGAAACACAAGCCAAAAAACTTCGTTTTTGGCTTGAGGCAAACTGTGCAGTACAGCCTATCACATAAAGGCCATTTGTGCATAAATTGAAAAATACAAACGATACTTGAAAAAACAGAAATGTTTTATTACATATTAATGAGAGGAACCTTTTTGAATTAATTTCATGAAAATTGCACTGTTCTGATCAGAGAAATCAAACGGAATGTTTCGTTTGTTTACATAGCAACCGTTTGTAAACATATCTTCAAACATCATTTTTGTGTGACTAACAACTTCGAGAAGTATAATTAATAAGTAAATTTATTATAAATATCCTTTGTCATGTTTGTATTTGATAGCTATGATCATTTCTGGGATATTGGGTATGTGCACTTATGTGCAGGTTTTATAGCAGAGCTTGCTTCTGGCTGTGGTGCCAATACCACAGCCAGATATTTTGGGTAAGTTTTACCTTTTCATTTCAGAAGGTTGGGGACAGAAAAGGAGAAATCGTGTGATGAAATATACTAGCCTAAATATTTGGCATGAAAAGGAGATTTTAATATTAATGTCAAAGTTAGGGCTTTTGAATATGATCATTTATTTATTTAAAAAGGATAATGATGCTACTTACATGAACTTGTCTTGACATTCACTTCAGCTGCTAAAATATAATTGGTAAACTGGTCTGTTAACAGTAACAGACTGGTGTATGATTTCAGTAAACTTAAACAGACTGGTCTGTGGTCTGTCGACAGACCAGTCTGTGGTCTGGCTTTTGTTATGTGGTAACATGTCTGCGGTCTGTGGTCTGGCCTTTTTTTGGAAACAAGTCTCCCCATTATTTGCTATATAATGTATATATGTTTGATTATATAGACACATTTTTTCAATCACATTTCCAAAATATACATCAATTGTCGTATTTAATTACAAATGAGCAGTGGAACAAAAATATAAGCAATCCCTTAGAACCAAAAACTAATGAAAGTTACAGCAATTGAATTGTGCTAATTTGAATCAATATTATATGATCAGTGGTTCAAAAAAAGATTTGAGTGAAAAATTTGACTAATGTTGGGCATCTATACCAATATTTTTGCAAATGCACAAAATGGATGCATGCCCTCTCCTATATATGTGACATGTAGAATTAAATTCAGGTGAAATAACTTGAAAACGTATGCAACTTTGGGTCAAAACATTTATAGGGTATCAACATCTACAAAATACTAACCTAGTCAATCAAAACAAGCAAAATTCATGTATGATAGGGACACACTGTTGGTAGGATCATCATGTGTCACTACATCACTACCTCTATGGTAATACGGTATCCTACATTACCTCAATACATTCAAAAACATTTGCTTCACATGTTGCATATTTTGTCTTATAAAGCCATTTTCAAAAATGCAGTGTTGTCTATTTTAAGAGGCATTTCGTGTTTTTAATTAAACGAACATGTTATGAAAATGAAACTTATTACCAACGAACCTTATGAATAGCGCTTATTTTTCTTACATTTGTATTCTTTTGATATATGTGAGTATGTATTAATGAAGCATGAGAATCAAGAAAGTTTTAAAATTCCTTGGTGAGAATACAGAAAATATATTCTTATAAATATTATAGCTTACAAAATTAACATTAATTTTAAAGCAAAGAAGACCCCGTCAAGCAATTATTAACTAACAGCTTGGGGTCACCCAACTATACTGCAGGCACATAGCGTGACCACATTTTGTAAAAATACGGTAACACCCATATTGTTTTCTAAAGCTGAAATCCAGGGGTACTTGGTACAAAAGCATGAAAAGGGGTTATGGGTACGTGCTTCAAATTCGGGTAGCAATATCAGGCTCTCTGGTATTTCGGTAACAGCCCGGTAGTCCGAAGGTTCGCTATAGTCAATCGGTCATTTTTCTTCGTAAAATGTGTTTTTTTGATCATGGTTTATTTTTCAAAATTTTCTTTGTATTTGGATTTTTTTAATGTCATTATTTCTCTCTTGACATCTCTTCAAAATAATGTATTCCCATATTTATATTCAATTAAAATGAATGTTAAACAAAACATAAATTAAAATACACCCCTAAAATTAAAATGGTACAGTGTTGTATATGCCTTGATTTTTCAACCTATATCCTGAGACGAATTTTCGTCTCAGCTATATCTACCCATAAATGGAACAAGTCCAACATGTATCTCATACATATTCATTTACATTGTTTAACCTTGTGGTTTTGAAGGATGTTCCAGGAAGAAGCCCAAAACCTATTGTAGTTAGCACACAATTGAAACTAATTGGGTGAGCTAAATTCCATCAAATAATGAATTTATTCACTTACAAACTTGCTTTAATGTAGATTACTTTTCCCTTTAAATTATAAAACATATATATGATTCATTTAATATGTTATTACAATTTCAGGTTGTTTCTGTCAAGTTTGTTAAAAATTTTGTCAGTACAGCATGCACATATTTCCGCCCAAATACCAATGTTGCCAACGCCGCGGTTTACCCGCCCAATTGGGCTACTTTGAATTTGCTTGCCGCGGGTAAAAATTGTCTTGGGCGGGTGACCTAAAATTGGGCTACTTTTGCCACCATCTGCCCGCGGCAGCTTTTTTGGCAATATTTTGTTTATTCCGAGGGATTTTGAACCTTTAACACGTCGTAAAGCAATTTGATCATCAACTAATTGGATTAATTCTTCCCTAATTGGATTAAGACATCATTGGGAAGATCAATATTGATTATCTGAAACTTCCGTTAGAGCTCGTAAGTGGATAATATTGATTGCTTTCATGTCTTTGCTATAGATCCACTTCAAAGCACCCGAAATTTGAAAACATTTTGACAGTTCAAAAAATTGGGCTACTTTGAAAGCGTCTGCCGCGGGTAAAAATTGTAATTTGCCGCGGTTTGAGGCTTTGAGTTTTTGGCAACACTGCCAAATACTCCTCCATTGAATGCCAAAACCAATACATAACGCCTACGGCATAAAAATATGACATCAAAGATCACACTCAGTAAAACTTATAATCTGCTGAAGATTAGATTCTCATATAAAACTCACCATGTGTGAAAGATTCTCCTGCTGTAGGCTACAATTATTTTAAACACAGGCACAGCACAGCAGCTCATATATATATATGTTCAATATTATTTTATGAAAGTAAAAAATCATCCAGCTAGGGGCAAGAACACATCGGTCAATAACATTATTACCAATCATCCCATCTAATGATACCTACTGTCACGGATCAGTAATTTGACATTGAGATGCAAATTAAGTAACAATAATAAATATCATTGTCAATCCATAAAATCTATGGTCAATCTTTGTTTCGTGGTATTGTTTCGTCGGTCAGAGGTTCGGTCGCAATACACTGAAACGAAGTACTCGTGGGCGCACCCCACTAAATTAGTAAAACGTTACGCTACTAATGTTATTGCTAATTCACTTTCGAAATTGAGATTTTTTTACTAAATCAGCTCTTTTAAAGTGAGAGGGGTAGGGCCTACATTATATGAGTAGAATAAAAATGTAACCTTGAACATGTTTTACAAAGTCAACATTAAAATTTCCTGACTCAAGCCAGGATTAATATCACTGACGATGCCTAAGGCTCCGCCATGGTTAGTCACCTGGCTATAAATAGACAAATTGTCCATCAATACATTTGAATCAGTCATGTGTACTGACACCTTCCCCCAGGGCACCTTCCACCAATTATAGTTGTTGGTGGTGGGTTTCTCCTCTTCCTCCCCCAGCTTAACGTGACTTCAGAACCCGACCGGAGCAATTAGAGTAAAAGTTTCTTGCCCAAGGCCAGGAAACGAGGAGAAGGTCCGACCGGCGCTCGATCTATCAGTCTCTGTTTTACGAGTCTAGTTATCACTTGGCCAAAATCCCCTAGCTTTTCTTTCTGATTTTATCAGATGCGTGCAATGATTTGGAATCTTGGGTATTTTTTTTTTTTTTTTTTTTTTTTGTAAAACCGGAATGCATTATATATAAAATCGGCAAGAAAAACCAAGGGGTAGGGTTTCTCAGCAGTTTTGGAACATACTTTTATGAGCCTTGGAATAAAAAAAAAACATGCAGGGAAAATCAAGATCGGCAAGTAAAGTGGGTACAACAAGAGCAAATACAATATTTCTTGATAAAAGACAATTAATTATCGTAACGTTAAACATAACTCACCATGGTCGCTGTGTCTATTTCTTCAGAACTTCGTCTCAAACCATCCATCATATCAACCTTCATATTCATCAACTTATTCAAACTAGATTCCAACATGCCAAATCCAGAACGGCTTATTTTTCTCACTCGCGCAAACGCTTTTTCAGAAACGTCATCTAAATTTGAGCTTTTCGATTTGACTCGCGTTACCCTGCCTTCTATCCTCAGTGAATCTGTTGATGTATCGGGAATCGTACCTGTCATTGATTGACAACTTAATCTCCTATTCCAATCATCATCCCCGGGCCCAAATTCGGAGTCATCTTCAGTGACTGGTGCCAAGCTGTTTTCACTTACGCGTCGGTTTGTGGACTCAGTATCAGTAGAATCGAACCCACGTCGACGTCGCCGATATAATCCAGTAGATTTACTTTTTGAATCTAATCCGTGAATATCTTGAATCGAATCCATGGACAAATCAGAGTCGTCACAGTCTTCGTCATATTCTAAATCGGTTCCTAACTCTGAAGTCGAGGTATTAGACAAGATGGAAGATACTGTCGAAACGTCCGAGTCATGACGACCAAACATTGATTTGAAGTTGAATGTAAGAGATGGGGTCGAGGCATTTGAATCCTTTCGGCTTGGGATTATCAATTCCTCTTTAATATTTGGATCCATTTTGACGTTGCATCTAACTATAATATTTACAAACTGCTTTCCAGAAATCGTGTACCGTCATTGACTTGGTCTATTTCATGTCGACGTGTTCTTATTAACTTTAGTTCTGATCTGATTTCCCCGCTTTCTTATTTAACTAACCCCATTCCAGTCATACTGATTGACTTTATTGCCAAAACATTCCAAAGTTCAAAGTTTCATTCTCCGTGGTATGCGCCCAAGTCGGAACAGGAAACAATCACGATAATGTTTGAGTACAAAATCCATTCAAGTTCATTTTTAAATTGCAAAATCTGCTGCCAGGTAATACAAGTTTTGTTGGAGAATGTCGATACGATGTGACAGAAGTTTAACACCATAGAAAGGTGAATAGTGAATGTGAAGTTCTAAATTGACGGAGTCAGATTATTGTCCTATATATTTCTGTGATCTTTATTTGTTCTAATAATTCTAACATGTCTTACGCAGATTTTGACATGTTTGACAAAAAGCAATTAAATCTATTCAAAATTTAATCGTTCATATGAACTATTTGTTCACGATTTAGTAAGTCAATCAAACTTGACCTATAAAATTGACTTGGTTTGGGAAAGAAAAACATAAATTGCAGAACACCGTAGTGACTATTTAAAGCGTTGTGTTTACCATCTTTTCAACTGTATATATGTATGGACATTTTGACATCTCTACGATCGAATATTCCGAATCCACTTAATTTCAATGAAATAATTTGCTTTGTACCCACATCCTTAAATTTGTGTATTATTTATAACTTACATACAATTTCGAGCAAAATGTTGAAAATTTTTGCTTCCAGAACCCAAATATAGCTCAAAAACTTAGTTCTCTTTATTTTATTTTTTTGGTGGGGGTCACTTCAATTCTCTAGACTCTTTTTCAGGGTCAATCTTCCGTTCTCTAGACTAGGCTTTCAGACATCGGGCCACACACTCCTACCAAATCCAAAGTTGGGTGCCCCACCCCGGGGGCTCATAACATTAAAGTGGCAACACAAAAGTAAACTTGTCAAATTAAACTGATAACATAACGTAATTCTCTTCTGGCTCACTACACAAACAATGCAAAACAATTATGCAAAGTAAACCGCTGATGGTTCTTAACACAAAACTGACAACGCAAAAAATCTTTGATGGCCCATAACACAAAACCGACAACTCAAGGTAAATATCTGATGGTTCATAACAAAAAACAACACAAAGTAAACCTCCGATGGTGTATAACACAAACTGACAACACAAAGTAACCTCTGATGGCCCATAACACAAAACTGACAACACACAAAGTAAATCTCTGATGGTTAATTACATAAAACTGACAACACAAAGTAAACCTCTGATGGTTAATTACACAAAACTGACAACACAAAATAAAACCTATGATGGTTCATAACACAAAACTG
>JXSR01S020258.1:70716-83152 GCA_000969725.1 Ophiothrix spiculata | reverse complement strand
ATACTTTTTATATTGTTAGGATAATTTATAATTGACTTAAATCCAACCATTATGAAAATGATATTCATGTGGCTAGTTGCTCTAACTTCACAGCTATATCTTGGGGGAAGGACGGGGGAAGTGAGGTGCATATATATACACAACTGACTTCTGTAGAGTTGCTCTAATGGAGTGACTGTCATAGGTTGACGAAAAAATAGGGTCGATCGATGAGGCAATTTGTTTCCTTTTTTGGCCAAAATAACAATTTTTACAAAGGAAATTTTATTAACCCACCATTTAACAATTTTGGTCAAAAAATGGATGATATTTACACGGTGTGGGCAAAAGAATTGAAAAAAATGTCAGCTTTAGGAATCTAGTCATCTGCCAACTCCACAAGGAATGCAGTAGGGTGACGATTTTTTTTTTTTTTTTTTTTTTTTTTGCGAAATATTTCAAATATCTTTTTATTGGCCAGATGATTACGTGAGGCCGAACTCCAACAAATTGACACAATAACATTCTATATGATTGTCTTGGTGTTGCTTTAAAACAATTGTCACAAATTATACATTATAGGCCAAGCAATACTTTATTGGACAGCATAAACAGGAAATCAGATTGCAGGGCCCCATTATTTTTAAAATGCAAACCTGCCCTGCATTATTGTTTTCAATATCCTAATAACATTCAAGCTCAACTAATTTCAAATGTGTATCTTGTAACATTAGCTTGGCATCATATCCTACCACTTCCGCCCTACATCAAATATCAAATATCACAATTAACTAGATTTAATTAGACACACGAGACAAATTAACCCTCATATAGATCAATTTCAAACTCGGAATTAGCAGATTAAATCTGACAGATACGGTTTTTGAACAAAGTGTTACAATTTAATTACCAACATTTACATCTACTATTAAAATTTCAACTGAACCAGATCTTTGATGAATCGTTATGACTTTTGATGATGTCTGATACATGCTATTTACCCTATTGTATCCCTAATTACAAGCATAAAAAGCAACATTAATAATATTACAAAGTTCATTTACGTCCTTGATCATATGGAACAATCTAACCCACTACTACATTACAAGTGTACTTGTACATCTGTTATATATATAAGATAGCGTTAATATGACACTTGTTATATAGCACGTCAATTTCAACCTCGTCGATGGTAAACCACTACAATCAAATCGCATCATCTAGGGGTTTACTAACTGATTAGGTGCTCAATCATATCTGCATTTAGATCGTAATATTTCCAACAGCAGCTCCCCGGTGCGCTCAACTCAACGAAGCAATGTCTTGCCCAAAGACATAAACCGTTAGCTGTAACGGGGTTCGAACTCGGGACCTACTGATTAAGAGTCCTCACATATGCAGTTTGAATGCTAACAATCTGATCGATAACCGTAACAGCATGCATAATGATTCAGTTTTGTCCAGTAAAAGTACTTATAGTCCTAGACCTGATTTCAGTACCTTTTCCTGCACCCACCCATTGTCCAACAGTGTTTATCCTTTCAGACTTTTGAATGTATATGCACTATTATTTAGGTACACATTAATATATCTTGACTTTTTTTTCAAATTTAGGAAAATCATTTGCAAATCCTTTAAGTACACAACTCTTTACCTCAAAATACGTCATATCTGGGAAAACTGCCACATGCGCCATCGTACATGTTACCCATTTTGATATGTGTGCATAATGTTATGTGACCTGGTGGAAACCAATGATATGAGTTACATGTAGGGTTTACTATGTTACAAGTGTCAAAGTGATTGGAAACCAACGCTATACTAATTTAATATCTCCAGCAGGTTACATGACATTGTGCAAACAAATCAAAACAAGGAGTATGTAGGTTGCAATAAGTGGCGGCTTTCTTGCATCACACACATGAAAAACTAACATAACCACAAATGTCTTCTTAAGATTTCAGGATTGAATTTACTTCATTTATCTGTAACCAATTAAAAGGAGCATTCTCGGGACACCAACAATTAGGAACAAAATCGGCAAAACTAAATACACAAAGCTGGATACAAACCACAGAGAGTAATTCAGATAGCAATTATTTAGTAGTGCAAACGATGGAAAACAAATTCGCAGATATATATCCCAGATGGTGGAATATATTTGTCGGGTGTATTATATAGAATTAAAGTACTTGTAGTAAAATGTACATGGAAAAAAAGTTCCGAAATTGATCTTAATATCTTATCTAGGGTAAATAATCTTGCCTCGACTTTTGGAATATGTAAAAAAAAATCAGCAATATAAATTCAAAAGACCAACCACTAAAACAAAATACTTTACGGATACTTGTGTAAGTCTTGTTTTATATGTGCTTTTTAGACAGCATATTATCATTCAAAATCAACACCACATATTTATACAATATTATATGTAATTCAATAAGTCTCAAGCCTACAATCTGTCAAAATTTGAAAACTATCAAATTCTTCGAACATCTTGAAATAGAGGGTATGCAGGACGCGATACGCACCGTACACGCAAACGTTCTCGCCGCCATCTTGGTGGGGTCGGAGTAATTTGTAATGTAAACAAGAAACATCAAAATCGAATGTAACTTGTGATTGACTTCAAGTCAAGACTTGACAATTCAACTAAATAAATGTAATGTTAATTCTTGTCATCATCAGTTGTGATCTGGTATCGTGATACTGCTATTAAGAATATAATGGGACGGGACTTTTTGTTTGCCGGCCCATGAAAATGGTGTTGTAAGTACGATGACGTCATGTGCAAACCCTCTTTTATAAGGTTTAGGCGAAAAGGGCGTCAACTTTTCGAAGTAGTCTTATGACGTCATTTTTAAATTGATATTGGACGTTAAATCTCTAGTAAAGATTCATGTAGAAAAAAAGAGACTCTGTTCTCTTTTTTTCTACATGTCACTATGTACGTCAAAAATTGTGATATTCTGATATGTGTAAGTAGGTAAACACTTGCAGTAAAAATGACGTTCGCCGAGCGAGACGATTTAGGCACATTTTATAAATTGCAAGATTGATCATCCACACATTTTTATAAGGAAATAATATGAAAATCTACATATAAATGTTTTAAGAAAAGAGAAAACAAATAAAAGCATTTCATATTAACTACACTCTTAAAAATAAAGGATCGAATTGATCCGATAAAGTATCAAATATGAGCTTACCCTTTTCCGGATCAATTTTGATCCAAATTTTCCTCAAATTTGGGATCAAATTTGAGGAGAATTTGGATCAAAATTGTATGCCAGATAGATTTACAATCAGCTTGGACGGTATTGCAGTATCAGATCTCCGCCCTTTCAATTCAATTCATATGAAACAAAACAATTAAAAATCCGCCATTTTGTTTCAAAATGGCGGCCAGATATCTGCTAATATTTCTTTTTCATATTGACACCCTACAAAATTGCCATTTTTCCTTTGTATTTCAAATTAAAGAGAGGTTTTATCGGGCCAAAAAAAAAGGTGAGCGTATATTTTCAACATAAAACATTTTATTAAATTATATAAAAAAATCTTTGGAAACTATTAGTACATTGAATCCACTTGCAGGTGATAGATCCAATAACGAAGTGTATCACATTTATGCATCACACATAGCCTCGTTATCAATATGCGACCTACCTACAAAGTTGTGGGCGTTTATGTTCTTATATTCCATATCTTAGTGAGAGTTGCATCAGAGAATTGCACAATTATGACATTCTGTTATAATGATGCAAGTCTTCGCCTAAATCGTGTAGTTTGCTATCCAGTGTTACTCATACTGCTCAAAATATTTAATGGTTATCTAAATATTGTTTAGTTCAATCATGGTAATTTTACTGAAATCTAAGTTTGAGATGATGAAAACTCCGAAGGATCGCTTGTATTATTATTATTATTATTATTATTATTATTACAAAGCATTTATAAAGCGCTCTACAAAGAACACAGCGCAGATAACATATACACATGACAAAACAACAGTATGAACAACAAAATTATGCTGAAAAGAGGTGAGTTTTAAGTGCACGTCTGAAAGAAGGCAATGATACAGACTCTCTCAGATTAGAGGGAAGCTTGTTCCACAATCTGGCAGCAGCCACATGAAAGGATGAATCCCCAGCTCGTTTATCTACAGCTGGGTGGAATCTGAGGAAGATCTGAGACTTCGCCTGCATTCATACGTGTTCTTATCACTCTGCAAAGAAACAAATTCAGCCAAGTACGATGGCGCAATGTTGTTAATGCACTTGTACACATAAAGTACAATTTTGAAATAAATCCTGTCTTTGACATGTAGCCAATGGAGGGATGCGAGTATGTCTGCCGAGCGAGTGTCCCGTCAACACGCAAAGACAAGCCGGGCAGCTTTGTTCTGAAGTCGCTGCAAGCGCATAAGATCTTTTGAGCACACATTGTACAAGAGCCAAATGGCATAGTCAATGCGGGACAGGACAAGAGCTCGGACAGCACTGAGGCAGGCCTCCTGTGTAATGAAACGTCGGATGCGCCATAAATTTCTGATATGAAGGTTAACAGTTTTGCAGATGTTGCTAATGTGCGTGGACATAGTTAGAGAAGAATCAAAAGTGCACCAAGATTGTTTACACACAAAGAAGGTGAAATGGTAACTTATCCAAGGGTTAGATGTATTTCACCAAGAGTCTTTATAGCTCTATTGCTGCCCATAACGCAAAACTCAGTTTTGTCCTGGTTTAATTGCAATTTATTTTTGAATCATCCAGGTATTAATTTCAGAAATACATGACATAAACGATTGGAAAGAGCAAAATCGCGGTCATCAACACTCTTGGGTTTAAACTCAGAATAAAGCTGCACATCATCAGCGTATGCATGGAATGTGATTTCATACTTCCGGATGATGTCACCAATATAGGACTCGAATACATTATGAAGCCCTGAGGACCGATTATAGATCCCTGGGGCAGTGAGTATTTGAGAAAATCATCGGAGAAAACCTGATTAATGGCAACTTTGGTGGTGCGATATGTTCTAAACCATGAATTGGCCGATCCACAGATACCAAAACGCTTGTCAAGCTTATCTAAAAACAATCGTGGTCGACCGTATCGAAGGCGGCCGACATGTCAAGGAGGACCATGAAGACAGCATTGTTCTTATCAATGGATTGGAGGATATCGCTTTTGACCTTAAGAAGGGCCGTCTCCGTACTATGGTTCTTTTTGTACGAAGACTGATATTTCTCGCCAAGGCAATTGCTGTCCACATGATCCACCATTTGACATGACGCCGCTTTCTCAATGATCTTGGCAATAAATTTAATATTTGACACAGGTCTATAATGTTTTAACATGTTGTGATCCAGATTAGGCCTTTTTAACACAGGGGTAATGATAGCATGTTTTAAATTCTCAGGGAAAACACCAGATGTTAGCGATGCATTGACCATCTTAGTAAGAAAAGGTAATACAATATGAATATTGTCTTTGATTAACCAAGTTGGAAGGGAATCCATGCTACACGATTTACTTGGAAACAGCATGACGATTTTTCTGACATCATCACATGTTAAAGGATGGAAATGAGATAAAAGTCAACCTGATGCACAATCAACCTCCTCGAACACGACAGAGTTTCCTGAGTTAACGTTTGATCTTATTTTTTCAATCTTGTTTATAAAGAATGAGAGAAAGTTGTTAGTCAATTCATTATCAGAGGCTGAATCACTATCTGGGAGAACTCTCGACTTCTTATTAAGAAGGGTATTAATTGTGGCATACATGTCTTTCACACTGCAGTTCGAAAACCTATCAGTAAAATGGTCAATTTTAGCTTGATTGATCATTTGAGCAACAACATCTTTTTAAGCCAAAAAACACATATGATCTTGTTCAGTGCGGCTCTTGCGCCATTTACGTTCAAGACGTCGTCTGACACGTCTTGAAGAATGAATGTCGCCATTATACCATGGCAATCTTGGTCTGACCACACGAATCTTTGTTTTGAACGGGCACATTTCATCAAGTACAGATGAAGTTATTTGCTCGTAAGAATGAAGGAGCTCCGTCGGATCACTTGAATGAAGTGGAAATTCACTAATGAAACGATCTTCCAACCGCTTGGTAAACTCGTCTTTATACATTTTGTGATAGTCACGTGATGTCGAAGTAACTTTAAGTGGTGGCGGTTTCGTAGCGTTGATAACACAGGAAATAATATGATGATCGGATATTAATTGCTGGTCAATATCATACTGCTGGATAAGATCATCATCTTGTCTCGAGATCAATTAATCAAGCGTATAACATTGTTTATGCGTTATACCTACGACGTGTTGTTTTAAGCCGGCATTAGCGAGTAAATCAAGAAATTGCGTACTAAGGTGGTACTCTTGTTTGTCACAGCAACTGAAATTGGACCCTTTAACAGAATAATTATTGATGGCAAATTGCCTTGTAAATGGATGGTAAAAATTACACGCCAAATGTTGGAGCAGAGTAAGATCATAATTACAATTTTCTTTTGAATTGAGTATATGATTGAGTTAATTATTCATTTACAAGAATTACACGCATCCTTTCCTTTGAAGACTCATACATAAATATTATATGACTACAGTCTTGCAGGGCAGTAAAATATTGGAATTCATAAATTTTGACATTTTTTGGTTGCATACTTGTGGCTGACTGATGGCAGGATCAATTCAGAATGTTTTATATCAAAAATGAATCGACATGACTCGTGAGATATCTATACTATTATGCTACTTCACAGCCTGATCAGATAAACCTTGCATGTAAGGGCATATTTCATTACATGCATGTTGTTCATTTTCTATTCATTTTAGTGGTAAGGTTAATTTTGAAAGAATATGAGTTCTAACGGGTACGTTGTCCTGTAAATAATTTGTTCAAAATTCCACAGAATGTACAGAATGATGAAAAACTTGATTTTTTCCGTCAAAGCGTTTTTAAGAGGGGTCGCATTGACAATGGCTATAGGCAATATATGTAGGTAGCTTGCAATAAGCATGAAATTACTACGCTGAACAATGGATGTTTTTTAGTAATCTTTAGCATAATTGGCACAAGATTTGAAACCCTGACTACCCCAATCCAATATCCTGTTAAGGCTACAGTCCCTAAATGGGTGCCGTTTGGCTGAACGTCATCTTTAAAATATCACAATTTTTAACGTACATATGATATAGAGTCTATAGTTTATACATGCAACTTAACTAGTGATTTTACGTCCATTATCAAGGTGAAAATTACGTCAATAGACTACTTCGAAAAATTGACGCCTATTTCGCCGAAACCTCATGATTTTATGATGTCCGAACGATTCGACTGTTTTCAAATCTTGACAGATTATAGGCTTCATACATTTTATTGAATTACAAATAATATTTTATGAATATGTTTTGTTCATTTTGAATGATGATGTAACAAGCCCGCGTTGTTTTGCCCGAAAAAAACTGACGTGAATTACGAGTTCGCCTTGTTTGAGCTGTGAATTGTCTGTTTTTAGTATTTACATTATTTACATTTTGTCTGATATACGCATTCGCCAATGAGGCAAAAATTGCAATTTTTATGTAAACAAAAGAAAAATACGGCATTCTAATGTTTATGTTTTAGTTTTTAGTTCACGATCTCAACGCTGCCTTGATAGCCTAGCGGTAGATCTCTCGCCTCGTAATGCATGACTTACCCCTGCCATAATCCATGGTTCGAGTCCCAAAAAATCCAGTGGAAACTGTTTATCTTTTCATGATTACAAAAAAGTTAGGATTCATATTTTCCTGAGCAGATTGAGGTCATCAACCCTTAAGACACTGATTCATTGATTGAAAGCTAATTCTGATCTATGATGTATTTGCATCCATAATCGTGAATGTAACTGTCATAATTCATGTGACTGCTAATGGGAAAAAGTACACTACTATAATTATAGTCTTATTGTAAATAGTAAGTCTAACCCTAGTAGTGCATAATGAAGAGGCCCATATGGACCGGTTTTAATTTTCACGTAACATAATCCAATAAAGCTGATTTACGTAATTGTCAAAAAAAAATTCCAATCAGTCGTGTCGTTTTTGAGATAATTAGCTTAAACTATACTAGAACTACTAGATGATCGCGCTATTCAAATTTTATTTTGTGCCTAAAACCGAAAGCAAACAAATTAGATGTTTCTTTTATTTCAGCAATGTATTTGCAATTATAATCTGCCAATATGAGCCAAATTTCATTGCAAAATTCCGTTATAAAAGCAGATTTCCAATTTTTGGCGGGAATCTTTTTCGAATTAGATATCTTGCCGCCATTTTGACCCGGAATGATGGATTTTTAATTTGTTTTTGTTTCATATGAATTTTATTATGAAGTAATGTGGAGAACACTGTTTTTAAAGCGATCAAAATCACATCTTTGGTCCATATGGACCCCCCCCCCGTATGCACTAACGGGGTTTTAAAACACCTTATGCACTTTAAGTGTTAAGTCAAAAATAATGTTATTCTTAACGATGTTTTGTTACAAAGAGTAGATCACACTAAATTTTGGGGAGTTATATTTGACGTAAATTTGACTTGGATCTGTTTCCACTAGGACACTTATTCATATCCTATTTTGAAATTTCTAATTTCCCTATTATCAAGTCCATAAATGACTTTTGTATGCTTAATATAATCACTTTCAACTAATATCATATTACCCCGTATCACATTATCATTTGCAAAAAATAAGCGTAACTCTGGAACGGATTTACCGATTTTAAAAATTCATACGGTTTTGGAAAGCTGGTCAATAGTTCATTCCAAATCCATTGAAATAAACTCACATACACGTAATTCATTTGTTTGTAAAATTCGGAATGATGACCCTATTTTCATCGTCGAACTATTGAGCTGTCGAACGTACCTAATTGACAGATAATGTTCATTAAGGAAAATAATGCATATTTTAAAAGTGACTAATAACACAGTTTTGAATACGGTAATCACGTTTTAAGGAAACAGAAGAAAATATGAAAAATGTAATGTCCATTTGTTTATATTTAATACCTTTAAAAATCATGCGGGCAAGCATCAATAAAATAAAAGCATTATAAAATAAAGCAACAATAAAATGAAGCCAAGCCGTTTATTACAAAAACGCTATAGTATAATTACCCACATTTTCATTATTGTAGCATCATATACTCAAGTTGTAGTCAATTACACTGTAAATTATACGTAAGAGTATATATAATTGCCCACATTTTAATTATTCTGTCATCAAATGGGTACTTGTATTCAATTATCTTTTACTGTAATTAGAGGTGTTACATTATAGGGCTCAAGTACTGCAAAGATAAATGGCAAAATATACACCAATGATATAAGAATCAGGTCTGTGGATAGTGAGATGAATAAACTTTCAACAACAAAGCACTACGTTACCTTACTTAAGGCTACAGTCTCGCTCGACTGAAGTTCATTTTAACTGATACATGATCTTTACAGTGATTTTATGTCCACTATAATAGGTGAACATGATGTCAATAGACTACTTCAAAAAAGTTAACACCCTTTTCGCCGAAACCTCATAATTTCATGATGTTCGAACAATTCAATTGCTTTCAAATTTCGACATATTGTAAGCTTGATACTTCTTTTTAGATTACAAATAATATTTTATAAATATGTGTTGTTGATTTTGAATGATAGTGTAACAAACCTGTGTTGTTTTGCCTGAACAACGGACGTGAATTACGAATCTGAGATCGTCCTGTTTGGCTGTAAATTGCCTGTTTTTAGTACATTATCTACATTTTGTCTGATATACGCATTCGCATAATTTACTTACAAATTGAGCATTCCAATGAGGCAAAAATTGCGACATTATAATGTTTATGTTTCAGATTTTAGTTGACGATCTCATCGCTGCCTGGATAGCTCAGCGGTAGATCCCTTGCTTCGTAATGCATGACAAACCCTTGCCATAATCCATGGGTCGAGTCCCCGGATATGCAGTTGAAACTACTTATCTTTTCATGATTAAAAAATATTTACGATTCACATTTTCCTTAGCAGGTAGAGGTCATTTACCCTTCACATTATCCTCATGTAAAACGTTAAATGTATTACCTAAGTAGAAAATAATCAATCTTGTTAAAAACATATTTTTGTGCAGTTATTCGTATCCTGTCACTGACTGATGTAGTTTCTTGTAATATTGGCACAGTAATTTCTGAAGTGAACGGTATCAAAATGAGCAAAGCTTAATTAATTTCGTTGATGGACTTGGCGGCAATTATAATGTATCTAAGAATTTGGTGCGATTAACTTCTCAATATCAATGACTCGAAAATGCATATGGGAGGAAAACTATGGATTTATTGTTTACAATTTTTAGAATATTTTCTCATTGACAATATCTCTCCATGCCAATGAACAGGAAACGCACCAGAAAGCCACATCATTAGTTTTTCAGCACATTTGGCAAGTCCCACGAGATATATTGCTTATAGTGCTAAAAACTATAAATTTGGGGGTAATAAGAGTTTCTCGTTCTATCAGATTTCAATTGAGCTTAACTTACGTGTTCTGTGTATTAAGTACCTTTGTCAATTTTCAACCTAATTTAATCACGATATTAACGTTTCTCTCACTTATGTCACGGCTCATCAGGCTGTTGTACGTGATGTAATTATCAGAATACCGTTTTCTGATAATTAACTAGAATAAAAAAAGCCCATTTAGCATGTTTAGGCTAGTAAAAATAAAAAATGGGTCAAAAAATTGCAAAAGTAACGACATTTACAGGACAATATCAGATACATACAACAACATATCAAAATCTAGAAAAATCTACTTGGCGGAACAGCGATTCAGTTGCATAAAACAAAATGGCTGCCAAAAAGGGGTGATATTTTAAAATTGGTTAAATTATTGTTAAAAACCATTTCAACGTGTTCCTCTCCTCATGATGAAAAAGAAAAACTTTTACCTATATCTGAAGTATTGTTAATGAGTTATATCCAATTATGTGAAAGGTCATATCAGGTGTCACGCAATAGCTCCTATGGGAGAGAGAAAATTCAACATTGGCAGATTTTCTTCAAAATGGTCTCAAAATGTTCCTTTTGCAAAAGTATCTACATGAAGTAATGGTTTAAAGTGCTTTAGACCAGTGGTTGCTATGGTATCAGGCAAAACAAAGTTCATATTTACCATTGCATTGGAACCTGAAACACCAAGTTTACTTTCATTTGTAACCAAAGCAACATCTGAGCCTTTGTTAAATATTACTTTGTGTAGATAGTTTTGCAAGAAAAACCATTTGAGACCATTTAGAAGAAAATCCGACGATTTTGAAATATTTGTCTCCCATAAGGAACCTCACGTGACCCCTCATATGACCTTTCACATTTTTGGATATAACTCATTAACCATACTACGGAGATGGGTAAAAGTAAACTTTTTTCTGATTCTTTGTGATGAGTAGAACACAATAAAATGGTTTTTAACATGATTTAACCAAAGTTGAAACTGTACCCCCTATTTTGGCAGCCATTTTGTTATAAGCAAATTAATTGTTGTTCCACCAAGCAGATTTGTCTAGATATGTTGTTGTATATGTTGTCTTATATTATCCTAACATAGTAAAATCTAAATTGCTTTTACAAAATCTTAAAACTGAATTTTATCCAGAAAAAGATTTAACAATTCTTTTCAGGTAGACAATTGTCTACCTCTGTCTTGTCAAAGGTAGACAATTGTCTACCTAAATGAAATATTTTCTGGGAAAAGTTTAGTTTCTAAAGATTTCTAAAAGCAATTTCGATTTTATCGTGACAGTATCATTACTTCTGCAATTTGTTTGACCTATGGCTTTAATTTTCATCAAAATGATTAGCCTATTTGTAATGTTGCAACGCAAATATCAAGAATATTCAACAGATGTTTGTTAATCAATATATCTTTATCTTTAAAGAGACGTTTTGGAATCAAGACAAATATTTGACATTTTAAAAATTGCTAATGAAACAGCTTATTTAATCAATGATATCAGTTAACATAAAGTAATTCAATTGATGTGAAAACTAGAATTGAAAGATGTTAAAGCCACTGCCTTAAAAACAAAACTATGCATAAATTTGCCAAACATATTTACTCTTTAAAATGTTATAAAACATAAGACATATTAAAGTCAGACATCAACATTCCCAAGGGTTAAAAGGGAATTTTTTTCTTGTGGTACAAAAGTATCCAATTTGATTCAAGAAAATAGGTCACAAAGAGTTATTTAGAATCTTAATTGTGATGGCTCATCCCGAAAACGGGGACTTTGCAGAATATGTCAATTTCGATTTTATCATTTCATCTGTGACAGCGTTTTCTAAGCTTTTAAATGACACCTTACTTGTTGAAATTGATCAAGGCGATCAAATTTTACAA
>JXSR01S020258.1:53487-65237 GCA_000969725.1 Ophiothrix spiculata | reverse complement strand
GTTTTATTTCGCATTATCTTATCATATCTTTAATTTAGTTTCAACTTATTTAATTTGATTTGATTAAGTGGTATTCTATTTTTAATCTATTCAACGTGTCTTTATTTTTCCTTTTAGTTTCATGAAATTAGGGACCGTTCACTATAACTAATAACTATCAATATAATATAATCAAACCAACCTTATTTGTTAAAATCATTCTAAAAATTTCTGAACTAACATCTCCCAGAAAACAAAAATGCCTATTTTATGTGTCAGAGTTAAATGTGTGAACTATTCCCTATATTCAAAGTATTAACCATCGTAATAATAAGAAAACAACCATACATTATTTGAGACAATTATTATACAAATCTGCTCACCTTGTGCCATAGAGGTAAGTGTGTTAACTTTGTTAAAACATTTACAAATTTTTTTTTAAACTTCAAATTCCAACCATCCAATCAAGGTCAAGTCGCAAAACGATAACAATCAAACACCTGCACAGCTGACTTGGAGTTCTGTCAAGAATGGTTTTATTATCTAACAAAGCTGGCAAAATAAAAGATAAAATCAAGAGGATTCAGGAACTAATGCATAAAAAAGAATCAACGGACAATAGTAATTCCAGGATTTCTTTTTCTTTGAAAGAAAAATAGATGCAAATATAGTAAGTACTGCACAACAGATCAATAAGACACAAAGGGCTAAATTTATGTAACCAGCAAAATGCCAGTTTTTTTATACGGTGACCTACATTAATAGACGTATTGCAGCTTTATTGATATTTGCAGTCCAAAAATTATATACCATTACAATAATGTGATTTTTTTTTTGGATACCAGGCTCAAATACATGACTGTACAGCTATTCTATTTTGTTACACAATTAGCCTGCTCAAGTTTGTCGTAAGTTATCTCATTAAAGGACAAAGGATTTTGTTAACTAAATCGTAAATGACAAAAGAAGTAACGAAATAATTTTACTGCACAAAAGAGGCCTGTCAATCAAAGAATGCCAGATCAATAGATGATTATGAGGGGGCACACAAGAATGCAAGATCAATAGATGATTATGTGGGTGCACACAAGAATGCAAGATCAATAGATGATTATCAGGGTGCACACAAGAATGCCAGATCAATAGATGATTATCAGGGTGCACACAAGAATGCCAGATCAATAGATGATTAGATCAATAGATGATTATCAGGGTGCACACAAGAATGCCAGATCAATAGATGATTATCAGGGTGCACACAAGAATGCCAGATCAATAGATGATTATGAGGGTGCACACAAGAATGCCGGATCAATAGATGATTATCAGGGTACACACGAGAATGCCACATCAATATATGATTATCAGGGTGCACACAAGAATGCCAGATCAATATATGATTATCAGGGTGCACACAAGAATACCAGATCAATAGATGATTATCAGGGTGCACACACGAATGCCAGATCAATAGATGATTATAAGGGTGCACACAAGAATGCCAGATCAATAGATGATTATCAGGGTGCAAGCAAGAATGGCAGATTTAGTACTTGATAGGTATCAGTACTCTCTTGAGTAGTATCATCATTGGTACCTACGAAGCTAAGCAATGAAGAATTTAATACATTACTAAATTGTAAAAATACAATATAGGATAGCAAGAATAAAAAAAAATGGGTGAAACAAATTATTGCAAACGTAACGACATTTACAGGATATTATAAGACATATATACAACAACATACAAAAAATTCACCTAGTAGATTTTTCTAGATTGTTGACGTTATTATATATGTTTGTCTGATATTATCCTGTAAATATCGTTACTTTTGCAATTTGTTTGACTTACGGCTTTAATTTTACTTGTAATGATTAGCTTAGAAGTAAAATAGATCACCTAAGATTAGCAATTAAGAATTCAATACTATGGTATTACGAAATTGTAAGAAACAACAGTACATGTATAGGCTAACAAATAAAAAAAATGGGTAAACCAAATTGCAAAAGTAACGACATTTAGGATAATATCAGGCATATATATACAACAACATACCAAAAATATAGAAAAATCTACTAGGTTGAACAGCGATTAATTAGCATAAAACAAAATGGCGGGCAAAACAGGGGACGACATTTCAAAGTAGGTTTTTTTCTAGATTTTTGATATGTTATTTTTAATATGTTTGTCTGATATTATCCTGTAAATATCGTTATTTTTGCAATTTGTTCGACCTACGGCTTTAATTTTTATTATAATGATTAGTCTAATAGTAAAATAGATCACCTTGGCTGGTAACAGTGAAATAAATAATATTTGACAGTGTTATATTATATTTGATATGTTTGATATGCGGGTTAGATAATCCAGCTGTGTACAGTACACGGTTGCTCATATAGTTGGAATAAAAATATGTTTACCAATTTTTTATTTAAAGGTCAATTTATAATGAAAAAACTTATGTTGCTTTTGGTCAGATTTGATAGGTAATCTTGTTGGGTGTGAAATGGAACTCCGAATGTGATCATTTTTTATGTACTTGTAAGGGGGCAACAACAAAAAATGGTAAAAAACGTGATTTTTAGGTCCAATTTGATTTAACCCCGCCTTGTTCAAGGTCACTTCTCTACTCAAGTTGAGTAGTCATATCGAATGTTTATCTGTAGTAGAGTGATAAGCGGGGGATTAAATGTCTTTGTCACGCTTGACTGAGGCAAGAGAATGCTTTGAAACAAAGCACAAAATTATCCTTCAACGCCCCTCAATTTACAAAAATAGGGTTTAAGTGAACGTGGAATGGTTCCCGGCGGCTTGTGACATCTTAAAATGTTTTCAAGATGTCACATACCGCCGGGGACTATTCCATGTTCACCACAACACTGTTTATTTTTTAATTGAGGGGCATTGAAGGATCATTTTGTGCTTTGCTTCCAAGCATTCTCTTAGACCAGTCAAGCGTGAAAAAGACATTCAACCACCTGCTTATCACTCTACTACAGATAGACAGTCCATATGACCACTCAACTTGAGTCAGAGGTGACCTTGAACAAGGTGGGGTCAAATCAAATTGGACCTAAAAATCAGGTTTTTGACTCATTTTTGTTGTTGCCCCCTTACCTGTACATGAGAAAATTGATCATATTCGGAGTTACATTGCACACCTAACAAGATAACCTATCAAATCCGACCAAAAGCAACATAAGTTTACAGATATTTCATCATAAATTTACCTTTACGTAAAAAAGTGGTAACAATATTTTTATTCCAACTATGTGAGCAACCGTGTAGCTGTAACAGGATACTAGTAGTTACTGTTTCAATAATTTGCCTTAGATTTCTCTTTAAAAATGCCAAAGATCAGATTGTTTAAAAAAAAATATTGTAAAACTGCAAATGTAAATAACAGAATCTGGCCAATTTGATTATATAGGTCGAATATTATAACACCTGCCTAACCACTTAACATGCTTAATCAAAGCAATCCTTAGCTCTGATCTCCATATTTGGTTCTGAGTTTATAATTAAGTAAAGGTACGAATTCTAGTTATTTGTATTGCAAATTGCACATTATTTACATCCATTCTCTACATTAACTACAATTTACTCAGTTGGGATTGCGTCGTGACCTTGCAAAATGAGCCCATTTATTGCATTTGGATTGATTCTGATTTGCAGTTGTGATCAATTTTTGCGCACCACCTATTTGAAATATTTATTCTACCTCACAGATTCATAATGCAGTATGTAAAGCTTTAAACTACTGTACTTTTGGTTGAGGTAGGAACGTGTTGCTGCCAAATTTGAAGTGGCATTTACAAATACTAACTTTAAAGAAATTGGGACTTATCCATGTACATGCATAACACCTACGTTTTAAAGTCAAACATTTACAACAGATACTTTGCTGTCAATTTATATTATTTTCTTTTATTTCTTGCTGCCTGTTATCATCAGTTTGTTGAAAGAAATGTTTTCTGTCGCAAAGTACCCCTTTTCTTGGTATACCATCACATAATATGTACATGACTTATAGCATATGGAGTGAATTTGAGTGAAATTTGACGTTAAAATGGACATAATTATTTCTACAATTCTGTACGCTTGCACATGGTCATATTTTTTTAGGTCGGGCCCATTTGCGTTACAACTCACTCACTTCATCCATACTTAACTCCCTCCTGGTAATGGTTGATTAGAGATAATAAACACCTTTATGCTATTATTTTTAATTGATTTTATAGACTAATACATTATCTTCAAAATCATACCAAAATTATAACATTTCATACAATTTTTGAAAAGTTATGATAAGATTTGATGCTCAATGTACATATTTCATCCACACCAACCACATTTATGCCCGTTTTGATTTCTGGCTAAATTAGCTTATTGACTTTAACTTGTTATTAGCGTTAATGATCAACTTTATTCGGGTTAATTCCAACTTGATTTTGATAAACAATATCCAGCCTTTGAAATCAAATCAGATTTATGACACTTCAATGGATTTTTAAGAAGATATGACACAAGAAATGATGCACAATTTTCATGATGCCTCATCCACACCCGCCTGGATGACCACATACTGTGTTTTTACATGGCATGGCAGAGATGTGCATATTTTTTACATCAAATATTACTTGCTTAAGATAACAAGAATCTGCTTTCGAAATAGCAAATAATTGATTGGTTTGTTTAATGTTAATATTTCTGATTGAAACCTCGCCATAATATAATTTCATGGATTTCATATAGACTGTATTTTAATTTTCTTGGTAAATTGCTTTATCATTAGGGAATTCTTTCAAATAATATAAGTTGCTTATTTATATTAAAGACTCAATATGAACGAAGGGGTACACCGATAGACAGTGTCGTATCCAGGCCTTTCTCCAAGGGCGGGCAAACCACCCAATATTTCTCCAATGAATTTTATCGAGCGACTTTACAGGGGTTCAAAGGAGCTGACTAGGCCGAGTTTTTCAAGAAAAAACGCCGAATATTGTGCTTTATGAAGTTTTCAACCTAATTTTTTAGCGATTTTGGCTTTTTTTAGTAATTTTATGGGGAAAAGGCAGTTCCTGTTCCCTTTATTTTTCTCCCAGGTCTTCAAAATTTCTCAAAAAAAATTCCAAGGTGGGCAAATTGACCACCTTGCCCACCCCTGGCTATGCCACTGCTGATAGACTCAAACAGACTTACAGCATAGGTCAATATGTGTCTTTTTGATTTTATACAAGTGCCACGGGTATGTAGCATATGTCTTCATCAGAAAAAGAAATTCTGCAATGATATTTCATGGTTGAAATATTACAGTTCACCCCAAACATCCCGTAAATGTGGCATTTTTTAAAATACATTCAACGTAACATTTAAACCCGAGAACGCTTGACAAAGTAACAGTTTCTTATTGCGAATGAAAGAAATGAAGACTATCAATGTTTAATTTCCTCTTTTTTAAATATATATTATTATGACAGGAGAGGCTTTGAAGATAAGTAACCCCACTTTTGAGTGTTGTATGATTTCTATCAAGTATTATTTTAAAGTGGAGGATATGACCTTTTTAAAATTTGCAGTAAAGCAACATTCAGCAGGAATTGACTTGACTAGTGGTTTATGGTGGACTGTCACATATATTTTCACTAAACCATTAAACAGGTCTCATTAGCTTGATTAAACAAAGTTCACTGCATATGACTGACCTCAATTGACGCAACTTACAGGGCATATTCATTGTAAGAATCCCTACACAAACCAATACACCGGGTGCTCAATACTATTATTTACATTATACAGGTTGTAACAGAAAAAAATTATACATTGTTATCTACGCTGAGAGAATAAGGTTATACCTTGTATCACATTTTCATTTATTTGTATCGAAAGTCAATTTCTTTAGCTACAAAATGCACTTAGTTTCATCCAAATCGATGGTCTACAAACAGAGTTATGGCAGTTATACTGACCCTACCTTCAAACCACCTGGGCCAGTTTATCTGATTCATTTACCGGTAGCAAAATAATGGCACATAATACCCCAAATCAGCCATACGAGGCTGACTTTAGTTTTGCATGCACTTCTATCTAACAAAGACCTCTTGATGATGACCTTGCCCGTAGACTGTTGTATTTTTAATGTTGGACGGGATCATCAAAATAACAAGGTCAACATTCAAACACTTAAAGAATACCCAGAGATTTTAAATACAGGTCAAATGAAACACTATCATTTCAGAACTTAACTTAAGTTTTATCAATTGAGCAAGGAAAATCATTTTTAATTTCCATATTTCCCTTTGAATATGAAACTGTGTGAAAAAACCTGAAAAAGGATTGTTGCTTTACACTCTTTGCTTGACAGCGAGTCTTAGATGCAACTGTTTAGGCCTGCAACTGTTTATGCTTACTCCGGTATATAGAGGGCGGCTTCAAAACTCAACCGGCGGTTGTCTGCCGGTTCTGGGCGGTTCAACCGGTAAAAAACAATAGCCAACCGCCCAGAACTACCCAGAACCGGCAGACAACCGCCGGTTGAGTTTTGAAGCCGCCCCTAAGCAATATTTTAACCTATTAAAGCATAACATTTATCATAAAATATCATTATATATTTATTTTACATATTATTTATGAATTATTCTTATCATATGAAAAAATAAAAACATTCTTAAACATGAGGTGTGCTCTTTGTCATTTTATCTCACTGCATTGTTAATCTTCATCGAATCATGAAAAACTGTTTACGCCGAAATAATGGTGAAATCGGCCCGAATGGTTTTCAGCGGTCTTTACTTAAATTGTCGTAACTTTTGATTCTGACCATTTAAGCTGCTTCTGGTAGCCAATTAAACAGCCTTTCATATAAGGGGAAATTTGTGAATTCAACGATTTTATTTTTCTAATCATATCGCTAACAATAATGTATAATGTTTTATGTTACAACCTGTATAATGCCTTTAGCCGGGCTCAGACACATCCAAGAAACGTACGAATAACGTACACTGGTTTGGTAATCGATAACTGTTAATTTCCACCAAGTACTTTGCAGTTCACTCATCACAGGAATATAATCACAAGTGTGATTTTATTCTATTCTATACTCATCAATTACTTGCAGTTTATAAATAATTCCATGACATTTATCCTACATTTGAGTTTTAATGACCAAAACGAACTATAAAAGCACAAGCAATTGCCTAGAATCTACATATCCATGATGAAATGCCCTGTCTTCAAAACAAGCCAAGTGCAAAGAATTCCATCCTCTGGGACTACTAGATAAAACCACAATGCCAGTCTGAATTTGACATGCCCAGTACACCGCAGGCAGCTAGGCTGAAACTTATTGCCCTGAAAACATCCCATTTATTTGGAGATTTTGTCATCAAGGAAAAGTAATGACCTTGAAAAGTCAATAATAAAGCAAATTTTAATCTCATCACACATCCTCAAATGAATACCATATCTGAAACCGTACGCAAATGCGACGAAATGAATATTGTTTTTTATGTTTTTAACACTTTTTGGGTGTTCCTATGTATTTAAAGCACTTTAAATGGCAATTTAAGACATTATTCTCATTAATTCAACCATTCTTTCTTAGTTTGATATCCTATCAGAAACTTTTAAGTTTAAAAAAGCCAAAGTTGATACCCAATGTGACACTTGCAGAGTACCAGATCATATTTGCTACCCTATATTGCAAGTCTCGAGACCTGTCCAGGTCTCACCTTTTGGTAACGCGGGTGGTTACCCGGTCAGAATACCCAGTTACTCCCCCGGGACTTTATTTTGTTACGAAGAAATTCAACTCAAAATCTTACACACATCATGAATGCAAATCTTGAGAATACATTTGGTGTCCAAGCATTATATTTATAGTCAATGAAGTTGTGTCAACTCTATTGTGGATTGCAATTTAATAGTTATCGTTATCATTTATTTCAGTAAATTTGCAGATTCACTAGATACTAAAGTCAACAGTCTACTTTGGAACAGAATTGACCTCTCGAATGAAGTAATCAATCACGCTGAGTTGTATAATACTTGAATAAACCAATTTCTACATTAAATCAATAGAAAGTCATATGTAATAGAGAGCTGATAATACATTGAACGAATTTTGGTTCTACATGATGTATATTACAGTCTACTTCTGAACATATCTAATTCTCAACTGCACTTTTCTATAAGAAGTGGGTTTCTTGATTAAACAACTCTAAGCACTAAACAAATTTTAGTACCAACTTCATAATTGAAGGCTCAGGCACAAAGTCGACTGTTAAACGTTCAAAGACATTCGTTCACCCGAGAGATATTCGCTCGCGATTGTCGCTCTGACGTATTCGGACACATTGAGAGATAATGACACTTACAATGCTTGAATAATGATTAAATACATGTCACCGTCGATTCAAACAATGTTACCATCGATAAAACCAATACAGGGTTTCACAATAAACATTGTGCTTGGGAATTATTATAGAGCTAACTTTCTGAGAAGTTTATCTTATGGCCTTCTTAAAACACATATCACTTTAAAGTCCATTGTTGAAAATTTCAAGAAAATCCATCGAGGCAAACCAGAGATATGATCGATTTTGTCAGATTGTATTATTTTCTTTCTGCACAACGGGAAATCCTGCAGTTGCGAATGTTATCAAACAACTTCGAAAGGCTTCTTACAAACCTTTAACGCTTGAGAAACTAACATCAAAAACAGTCACCACGTACCTCAATTATATTCTTCAACAAATTCATCAACAGGTGTTTTTTCCAACTTTTTTTCCCCAGTAAATATATTATGCAAATTAGGGATACCTGCATTCCATATTTTCATATTGAACATATCAATCAAATACTGTAATGAGCTTATTTTCACGGGTAACTGGTAGAATTAAATGTTTAACTGTTAAAACTGCATAATTGTGTAAATTTGGAAAACAAGTGATATGCCGTTTCAACGTACAGGACATGTTTAAGTTGTAATTTAGTTATTAGCAAAAGTCCGATAAACATTTAGAAATAGCAAATGGTCATATTTTTTGAGGTCGGGCCCATTTGAGTTACAACTCACTCACTTCATCCATACCTAACTCCCTCCTGGTAATGGTTGATTAGTGATTATAAACACCTTTATTTGGCTATTATTTTTAATTGATTTTGTATACTAATACATTATCTTCAAAATCATACCAAAATTATAACATTTCATACAATTATTGAAAAGTTATGATAATATTTGATGCACAATGTACATATTTCATCCACACCAACCGCATTTATGCCCGTTTTGATTTCTGGCTAAATTTGCTTATTGACTTTAACTTGATTTTTTCATGATGCCTCATCCACACCCGCCTCCACCCTGGCTAATTAGCTTTAACAGGTTATTAGGCCTACTTAATCACTTTATTTTGGGTTCTATTTTTAATTTCTTGAAAGTCAAATAAATTGTCTTTATAATGATACAAAAATTAAAACATTTCATGGGATTGCTGAAAAGATATGACAAAATTTATGCATAAATCATTCTCAATGTAACAAATCCATCTTTTATGGGTGCCCACATTAAAAAGAAAGACCAAATGTTGATTCTGTGGCCAATTTTGCCCCAAATCAGATTTCGACATACTTTTCAGACTTGAAGTAATTTATGACGTCATAATTACGTAAGAGGTTATTGGATTTTCATGATTTTGGTATTAATGGAAAGCAAAGACCCTACCCTATACTATGGTTTTAAACAACCTAAATTTCAAGTTCACATGGGGTAGAACGAGGGTTAAAATTACATCAAACAAAGATGTTTACAAATCATTTGAATTTTAAAAAATATGTTTCTGACAGAGGTATCTCAATATCAATGCGGTGATATTAAAATTTCGCAAATATCTAGCAGAGATATGTTTCACAGGGTATGCAAAGTTTGAATTATCCAACTGCTATATAATGGAAACAACTAGTTTTCAATATGTAAGGAGTTTGTAGGATACCTGGTATATTCATGTGAACAGGTCGATCAACAATCAAATATTTTCATTGCAATGTAGATATACAACGTTCACAATAATGTTGCTCATCAACATATATACACCCCCACACACTTGATGGGCGCATTTCAGATTTAATGTAGCACCTTTCAAGAAAGGTCTAGGCATACTTATTGCGAAAATTGCTTTTCACATTTGTAATAATGGTTTCTGCTAAAGCAGAAACCTTGGATTTCATCTAGAAAAATAAACTACAAGGCACAGTAACCCGATTGCTTTAATAGCAGATAAATGTCAACCTAAGTGACTCGGAGGATTGAATATTCAAGCGATTTGAAATCCCGCATAAGACATGTGGATTATAAGTAATCTGATGCATATCTTGTGGGTGAAATGATTGGCACTCTGGTCTTCTTGATAAAGCACATATGACATGTATGACCACTGTTCAATTTTCTCTGGACTTAGCCGGCCACCATTTGTGTGTATTGTGTTTTGCACTGTGTATAACAGGTAAACCTTAAGCAAATTAGGTCATCAAGTTTTGTATTCTGATGCTTTTAGTATTGAAATATGTACTGTGTGATTTGTAATGACTGTCTTGCTTCCTATAGTCCTGTAACCATAGCTCCCTAACATAACAACATAAAGCAAGTAAGCCTTGAAAAAAAAAGGTCGCTGAGTTTGCATCATTGAATTTGCAGTTAGTAAATTAGGATTCCAATGCATATAGTTGATAGTTAGTTATGCAACCACCATTCCATCATTTAAAATACAAGGTGTCCAAAAATTAACTGCATAATTTTAAATCAAGATTATTATTAGGGACGCACCATTAGACTTCCAGGTTGGGGGCTGGAAGTTTTTCCGAAAAAAAAACTTGACTCTCTATGTAAGAGAAAAAAATAATTTGACTCACTGCTTGAGAAAAAAAAAATAACTTGACTCACAAAATAACTTGGCCCTTATTACTTACCATTATATACTGGTATAAAAGTCATTGAAACCTGATTGCTCAGTAGATCAACATTGACTGTAAATTGACTCGGAGGAGTGGATACTTAAATGATTGAGCTAAACTTATACCCATTTTTATGCATTATTATTCGTCATGAGTTCGTTAGAAGTACGTTTAATACATTAGCTACACCATTTTGTCCGTTGTGTTAATTCATTATCAATACGGTGTTCGCCCGTTTTGCACACTTTCATTTGTTGAACTTGTTTACGTTAATCTTACGTTAGTCTCTATACTGTGACGTGTGACTGTGTTCTTTTTATCTACTGGTAACCACTGTTACTGATTCTTAACATGTACTCTAATGTTGTACATGTACATAACAATTAATCTTCACGCAAAACGGTTCATTTAGCTGCTTATTTTGGTGTTAAAACTTGGTGGATTTTGAGTACTGTGTTGTGTATCTTATTGTGTGTAATTGCCATGATACCTATTACTAAAAGAACCTGCAATTAATACACAACCCCCTTGTCTATAGTCTAAAGTTGCATGTAGCAAGTTACAAAGCTTTGTATAAAAGATGTCGTTGAATTTTGGATTTTTTGGAGTTACATCTTTAATTATTAGGATTGTAATGCATATCCTGTCGGTTTGACACTCTGATGATGATTTTTAAGTCATGTAGAATACATGCGCTGTATACATAAACACTACTAGACTACACTCTAAGAAATGACCGTATTTTTACGGTAGAAAACCAGTAGTCTTTAACGGTGAATTCCCGTAAAAAAATATTTACGGATGAAATGTAAATTTG
>JXSR01S020258.1:25788-36707 GCA_000969725.1 Ophiothrix spiculata | reverse complement strand
CCTTTTACAAAGACAGTACAGCGACTCAATGTTGTAATGAACTACAACGATTTCATTGTCAGGCATAATGTGTTGTTTTCGGGTATCAAGTTACTGAATTCATTTCCTTGGTCTAAAAGCAGTCTGGGGAAGAACTAATATTATTGATATTGGATTGAACTGCTATGTTTTCTTAAATATTTTGATATGATACCTTTTTGTTGTCACAGCGTCAGTAATAGGGAGATGATAAATAAGAGCATGTGATAATGTTGATACTTTCTTCAGCTTCAATTATAGCACTTTACCTACAGCCAATCAAATATGCGTCCCTTTGAAACAAATCAATATTGGACATGTTTGAAAGTCTTCAATGTTGCCTTTTATATATTGAGATGAGAAAATTTGTAGTCTCTTGTTTTAAGTCTGCTGGCTATATTAGCAATTACGTCACCCACCTCATTAAACCGTTACTTTACTAAAATAAAGGCAAGAATATAATATTGTCCTAATGTATTCAGGAATGTTTTCGGCAAAACAACTTAAACGCATAATGTTCAATGTTCAGACCTTAATCAATTAAAACAAGAAGACCCAGGAGACAAACACGCACTTGCTTAACAAATTATCTCCCTTGTGTTGATTGTCAATGCAGTTCACCTTCAAAGTTGCGTCGCCTATAATGATTGGTACATTAAAGAGTATGCATTACTTTGTCTTGAAGTTATCTGTATTCCATTGTAGATAGACGAAAGGGTAATATACAGTTTATGTCCTGGTGGTCAAAATATTAGGTTTATGATAATTTTGAGTATTCTTTTCACTCGGATAAAGTTTGACATTAAAAACCATAAAAAAATCGGTTCTGTGTAGCAGAGTAATGACGCTGACGGTATTTTAATTTTGACTATACTTTCCTCAAAACACATTTAACTTAGCATTAACCCTCGTCTTCCCAAGCTTTTTTTTTTATATAACACGTATTCCTGAGGGGGTGGGGTGGTTACCACACCACCATCCACCCCACCCCCGTGATTTTGAACTTATATTGTTTATTAATATAGTATAGGGTTGAGTCTCCTTTTTCCATTGATACCAAGATTATGAAAATTGGTCGGGGCGTTATTTATTTATGCCGTCACAAAGTATTTCAGTTCCGGAAAAAGTCGATTTTTGGCAAAAATGTTTAATTTCTTCAAAAAATCGTTATAAAATTTCTAAATGTCCGATTTTCGTCAAATTTTGTGTTAATAAATGAAGAAATTGACAATTCTAACATGTCTTGTAAGTTTAAAGTCCATATCTTGCAGATATTTAAAATTTAAATTAAAATTTTTCGAGGTGGCAACCACCCCCGGACTTTGACGGCCTACCATTATCCTAAAAAACTCTCAATTTGTTAACAAAAACGTAAACTAGTGAATTGAACTCGAATTTTACCGTTATCGTCTTCTCTCTAACACAGCTGACAATAATAACGACGGAATACCATGGAACACTTTTTTAAAAGTTGCCTTTAAATGCTAATATTTCAATTGTCCCCCTAACAAATCAGTAAAGTAGAATTTGTTAACTAAAACTCTAACTTAAAGCCTGCTTTTTTTATTGTTCGGAACCAACAATTTGTTAACAAAAACGTAAACTAGAGAATTGAACTCGATATTTACCGTTATCGTCTTCTCTCTAACACAGCTGACAAAGAGAAACAATAATAGCTGACAGGGAGCAAACAATATATACACACTGAAACAAAAGGAATAACTCAGCAAAATAACCGCCAGGGATCAAGCAATGCGCATGGCCAAAATTATGACTGGTATTGCTTATGCCAAAGTTCTTGGAGAAAACCTGCGAGGACAAGTATCGATTAAAAAATATATTCATGTACAACCTTGGTCCGACCAGGAATCTAACCCGGGCCGCATTGGTGAAAGACGAAGGACGAAACGCTGCGCCAATCTCCTAAGACCCCTCCCCCACAAACACACCCCCACACTCCACACACACCCCTACACTTGACATATCATACATATTAACACTTAAGTGGTCAATGTCTGCCACATGCCCGTTAGTGGTCGTGGGATCGAAGGAATTTTACAGAATAGTGACTTAACCTAACGAGGTTAATCAGTGATTTCCGATTAGTTAACGCAAAATAAACTCATAACTGTGACCGTCGACATCGTCTTTCTGAACAGTCACGCGGACTGGAAGTATAAGCTGCTAGTAATTTGTGTATCGCCGCGGCAAAAGGGTCCAGTTGTCGGCTCGTACATGCTGCTCCTTGTAGCATATCTAATGTATGGTATTTGTATACATCACATAACTGTGACCGTCGACATCGTCTTTCTGAACAGTCACGCGGACTGGAAGTATAAGCTGCTAGTAATTTGTGTATCGCCGCGGCAAAAAATATAAATAATATATTTGATGACCAACTGTTCTGAATTTCAATATGGTCAAAATACTGAGAAAGGTCAAAATCTATGAAACGACTCATTAATTTTTGGGACATTTATCAGTCATATTTTTTTCCTGTTCACATTATCTAAAAATTAAACACATAATTGGATTCCTCGTCAAATTTCCGTTTGAAAAATGTATAGGTTTTACCAAATCTGTCGACTACTCAGTCAAACGATATTCCGTTTCAAAGTTTGTAAGTGTAAATGCATGTTTTGTACAGTAATGTGTGGACACAATTACCAACATCTAAACCATTAAGAAACAACAAACTAGGATAATAATGTCAATATATCACAAATTAATATATGTGACAAATTTTCTTTTGTACTGTTAAGGGGGGAAAGACAAAAATGTGTTCGATTGTGATTTGACCCCGCCTTGGTACGGGTCACTTTACTACTCAAGTTGAGTGGTCATATGGATGTTTGTCTGTTAAGCGGGTGATTGAATGTCTTGGTCACGCTTGACTGCGCCAAAAGAATGCTTGGAAGAAAAACACAAAATGATCCTTCAACGCCCTCAATTCACAAAAATAGGGTTGTGGTGAACGTGGAATGGTCTCTGGTGGTACATGCCATCTTCAAACCTTCTTATAAACATATTGTTTAATGTGCTGAGATTCCATTGAAATATGAATGAAAAATAAGATATGTTTGTGTCATATCTGATTGATAATGACGGAAAATGCGCACTGTATACCATAATATTAAGAACAATTAAAGATAAATCACAAGCAATTATTTGTTCCAGCCAAAAATATCAAATTACCAATACCAAATTACATCAAGGACTGTTATCCAAATAAGATCTCGCACTACCGCTATGAAGACTCGATCCTCACCAACTGTTCTTCTTGAAACTCAATTCTCTAAAAAGAATGCTGGTAAAAGAGTCTTCTCTGTTGCATATCCTCATAAGTAGGATGCAGTCGTCCTAATTTCAACCGTGCTGCCAAGGACTTGGACACACATGACTCTGTTTTTTTCTGATTTTCTCTTTTTGCATTTGTCATCTTTGTTTTGTGAAAAAGCAAAGTAAATTTGGTTAAATTAAGTTAAACCAGTATCAGGCTTATTTTTCAGCTAATTTCTAATTTAATTTACTATTTTTCAACATTTGGATGCATATTTTGTCTTTTTTTTTTCAAACAACAACACATTTATGATATAGTGCTTTTATCAAGGTCAAGGTCAATTGTAATCCGTGCACCATTTTTTCATTAACGTTATAGGTCGCAATATCGTAAATCGCTGCACGTAGTGACGCCAGTGGCAAATTTGCCAGGTTTTTAAACCATAAAGGTGGAATTAAAGTAATTAGAAATAATACGGGACTTTGTTTTATTTTGATTTTATGCTAATTATTTAGTTTAGAAATAGTTGTGAATGTGTAGAAAAAATCAGCACCGCAGAACATTTTACAATGAAATTAAAGATGGAACAAATATGCGTGTCTCTAGAAATACTCGGTTAAGTCGGGCTTTTTTATGACAGGCCGGCAAAAACATTACAAATTATCGCCTGATACATCGGGAAAACAAGCCGGTCACCATATTGTTTCTTTGATGATTTCTGAAAAGTTTGCTTCAAAACTTCAAAACAAAGTTAAATTGGAATGCTTGAATCACTAATTACAGAGATACAGAGCGTTTTCAAACCCTAATTTACGTGTAAAGGTAGGAACGTTATTTGGATAATGCACCCTGTATGAAGTGGAAAAGCACAATCAATTGTTATGAACAACAAAGGTAGACAATTTCTGTCCTTTTTCTTTTTGCCTCGTGGCTTACATTCAGACTATAATGTGCTTTTTTAGCTTTCTACTTTATTGGATTCCATTTTACGGATTGCAAATCCTTTCATGTTATTACAAATTCAAACTGTGCGTTAAGAATAAGTTACATTTCGAGGTGAACGTAATTTTCTGATGAGGTTGTATCTCCAGCCGAATAGTTGTGTAAATGTTAGCAGACGAGAGGTCGGGGATGGAGTCACTTTAAATTGCGACAATAAAATTTTTTACTCATTATTGAATAGACAAGCAACGGTCGTCATGGATAGCACAATCTGATTAAATGTAACACAAGTAAGAGCCTCGCTGTTCATACTTCTAACATTATTAAATCAATTTAAGTGAAATAAATTTTAATAGTCATGACCTATAAAAAAATAGTACATAGCTCTATTTTGTAAATACAGTCTGACTATACTCTATTTGAATATTGGGTGGCTAACTTCTTTATAACTTTTGTAAGTTTCAATTAGGGAAATGTAAATAATTAAGTGTCCGAATTGAAAATATCTCATTAGAATTATCGTGATCTTAATTTTCAGTGAAACTAACAATCATGGATTGATGCAATGAAGCAATCGCGACACCGTCAATAAACACTTTTTCTGCTGGTCGGAATGAACATTCTTTTACACGAATATCTACAATTTTACAGAAACAAATAACTTTGTTATAGCTGTATAAGCTCATACATCAGGTATCAAATTCTCATTGTCAACCTCACTCATTCTCAATTATTTCTATTTAACGTACACTCTAAAAATAACAGAAAAATAATGGGATACCCCTAGCAAGACATGTCACGTTAACTTGAATATGCGATTGCTGTAATAAATTCAATAGGTTGCACATTTATGGATAGAATTGAGATAATTTTTAGCCCCGAAAAAGTCAGGATTCGCACCTTGGAATAACCACCTAACCTAACTTGATGGAAAGTCGTTGCTAACTAGTGGTTGATGCCACTCATATTATATAATTTACTTAATATGAATTGCTGTACAATTTATTCATATTTTAGTGTATCTTAAGAGAAAAAAAAAACATTAATTTACTGGGTTTTTTTTTTTTTTTTTTGATATACAGATTAGATTTATTGTAGAATCCCATTCACGGGAAATATTGGTAAATAGCGTAAATAGGTATTCCGTCCTATTTTCTTGAAGGAAGTTGTCCGTTTTTTCCATTATAATGGTAATTAAATGGCACGAGAAACTACAGGACTTCCCATTGTTGATTATGTAATTTTACTGGATTTTTAACAGTGTATGTTACATTTACCAACTGGAACTGCGCGTGATTTGTCAATGTTTCACATACCGCTACCCTTTACCTTTTTATTAAATCTTGTAAATGTAGGTTAATATAAATTTAACGAAAACATGCGATGTTGCAAATATCAAACAAACATTTTTTCATAATTAATTTGCAAACGATGAAGGACGACCAAGCAGATTAATATTTCGGCTTGATAGCCGGTCTCTAATAATAGTGTTTCGAACGCGCCCTATAGGTAGTCATCAACTTACACAACGAGACTTCTCTAACCAGCCCTTACTCTCGAACAAAGATATAACAAACATTCACTGTTTTGCCGCCGCCAGGGGAATAATCTGTATTCTTCATAATGGCCGTGCAACCATGTTGCTTTGATACAAACACGAGTTTCTGAGAACCGTCGTATTTGCAATTTCAGATTCTTTTAGGTTCTAGAATAGATCTTATCACGAGTGACCAAGGAAGAGGTTTTGGTTTTAATTTTTGATTTACTCATTAAGCAATTAAATTCAATAATGATAAATGTTAAGTTGAGAAAGATCTCTTCTATGGAGGACAGACAATAATGGCGTCACACCACATAATAGATAGTTTGCGAAAATAAGGTTAAGGTTACCGTAAGCGATGAACTAACTGTAAAATGCATTACGGTTATTGCTACTATATTCGCTAACGCTATTTAGGAAGCTAGCTTTAGGGTCTGATTTATAGACATGCATGGGTTTTCTTTATATCCCTATAATTGTAATGGGTTAACACCCACTAAAACAAATGTGTGTGGAAGTTTATAATTTCTAGTCCCTAATGCTATGCGCGCGCATGTGGCAATGAAATCATTAAACCATGAAATTAATTTGTACCCCGTTGTGATCACTGAGCGTAAATAACTGTAGTCCTTTTGTTCTGATTAACATCATTCGATTAGTTTTGCCAGAAATGAGAGCATAGTATGTGCACCATAACAGTTTAACTCATGTCTCACTTTAAATAGCGTAAAATCTAGCCATTCATACTTATTTCTTCATCCATCGGATCAATAATCGCTATTTTTAAGGGCAAGGCTACCGATGATGCAATCGAAACTGGCAGTGACACGCTAATCAAAACACACATAAATCAATAGCAACCACTCAAGCAGTGAATAGTGCTGACCAAATGTCCCAAATTAAGCTTGAAATTCTTGGATTGTACAATGTCACAAAATTGTTTTATATAGCTTTACTTATAGGTTACACTTTGTTTTACCATATCTTGATTTTTAAATGCAATAATTTGTATGAATAAAACAACACAAGACGCATATAAAAGTGCTGTTAACGTACAGCTCTGTTTGAAGTTTAGTTTAATAAGGGTTCCGCTGCCGTTAATTTTACAGCTGCTTATTTGCATTTGAAAAGAAGTTAAAGTAACCGTCCAAAATAGCGATAGCGTTTTTACAACGCATCCTCAAAATTAGCTCCCCATTGACTTACTGTACAAAATGGCTTCCCAAACACACCCGAACACTCATTAACACTTAATTGGTCAAGGGGGGTCTATATAGACCCAACATTTGGTTTTTGCGCGTGAGCGCAAAAACAAGAAGTAATTTTCCATGCCCTTCTATGTTTTTGTCTATCTTTACCATACCTTTCACTTGGTGGAAAAACAATTCAAATCGACCCATCCCTTCCTATGCTAATTAGCATAAATGAGCACTTTCGAGGGCGCTCTTCAAATTTGTTTTGCCCATAAAATCATAACCAAACATTTTTTTTCAAATTTTATTCCAGGAATGTATTTCTACTTACATACTGCAAATCTGAGCCAAATTTTACTGAACAATTCCATTTGGAAGTGAGTTTTCAAATTTTTGGCTAGACAATTTTGTGCGACACTTCAAAATTGTTTTTTTCTTTGTTTTAGTTCATTTAAGTACTTTACGTGTGACTAGAGTTTCAACGTAAAATTCATTCGCAAAAGCGCTTTTTCGGTGCTGGGTCCATATGGACCTCTCCTTGACCACTAACAGGCATGTGGAGGACCTTGACCACTTTTGTGGAATTACCCCTTTAGCCTACATACACAATGAAACATGTTTTTCTCAATAATTCGCAACTAGGAATACTTCAAACATTGTACACCACTGCTTTCAAAACAATTTATGTTTATGTGATTGTGCAATCGGTTGCCATGCCACCGGCGGTCATCTTGGATTCCATATTTTCGTACGGGTTTCCACTATATTATAAATATCTCACAAACTAAACAAGATATTGAGCTGGAACAAATTGCATTTGGTTTTTTAAGATTATGGCTGTGCACTGTACCAGAATTTAAAAGATTGAACATTGCTAGGTAGGTTAGAGGTGTATGGTAACTATGTTGAGTCATTTTCATAATTATGCTTCCAGTCAAATTACCCTCTTGGATAAATCCTATGCACTATGTCAAAATGGCTAATACAGTGCACAGCCAGTGATATAAGCTCAATTCTGGCCAAAAATGAAGGCTGTAGCCCCTGTAGTTCTTGAGATATCTTGGACGTTATACCGATGTATCAGTAAAAATTAACTTTGGAGATATCGGCAATTTAATCTAGAAACCCTGCTTTTGAGGGTTTATATATTTTAGAAAGGCAGATTTACTGTAATAGTAAATAAAGAAGTAAGCACTTGATTTATCATAAGTATTAGTGAAATTTTGAAATCAATATCATATTCAGTTTTTGAAATATGAATTGTTAAAGTTAAAAAGTTTAAATATCACAGCTTGAGAAGACAATAAAATGCATAAGAAATAAAATAGCAAATTATGAGTAGTGAAGGTGCATTTTCGATCATAACTTTTGAACGAAAGCTCCGATTGATATTAAACAAAAAGCAAAATGAAGATAATTGTTTTTCCTAATCTGAATTTATAATAATAATTTTTGATCTCTTTTAACAAAAAATAATGACACATATACATCATCAAGGCACATCAAAATCATGAATTGCACCTTTAATTGATTATTGACCTCTTTTAACAAAAAATAATGACAATTTTCGAGATTTTCCCTGCGTTGAAGGTATATACCGCTTTCATCACTGATAGCCACATTTTGTCAGAGGAGGGTAGCCGTGGCAACTATTATTGGTTGCCGTACGGAATTGCAGCTGATCCCCGGCTGCGTCACGTCCTACACCGCCTCTGGTGAAAATTATGGAAAAATACAACTTCTGGGATGGTCACTCAAATTATACTCCTAATCGATAAAAAGATATGATAATCTCTAAACAGAAGGGTTCTCCCTTGAACCCCAGCGGATTAGGAATAATATAATTATGTTTATTACTACAGGGTGTATCAAAATGATTAGTACTCAGAATAAATAAATGTATAAAAATACTTCCCGTTTCATTTTGAAAGTTGTAATTATCTTAATTGGTAGTACATTTCTTTGTCTTTAATTTGCAAAAAGAATGACAGCATTTTGTCATTTCGTTTCTAAGAATGGGAGGATTCTGTAAAGGCACCAGTTTTGAAAACTCGCCACGGATTTGATTTGTTGCCTTTCCATTTCAATGAAGACAGAAGTCTATAACTCCGTCTGCAAGAGATTTCAATTTATATTTTCCACCTTAAAATATAATGTTACTTTCAAAATTAAAAGCTCTGTTTGACTTCTCATTTCATGAAGAAAGAACTTACCGTAAAGATTATACTAAATACTTGCTATTGATTAAATATAAAATGTTACCTATCTTTTAAATGGAAATAGTACCTGTATCTATCTAAATAAAGATGTCTCTTTATACATTTTTTTTCACAAAATAAGTTCATGGCAGTTAATAATTGTATAATATTTATTGTTATTTATTTGCAATAGTCTAGTCCTGTGTGATGCTTATTGTATGCTTCTGGTTTTCATTTAACATAACATAACTATCATTTGGCAAGTCATGCACTTATACGGAACTCGATTCAATATGAAAATTACCTCAAAACATTCATTCTGCCAGTTTCCTGATAATTTGTGGCTTTGAAGCTGCATGATAAACAACTTTACTTCTAATATCTTGGGTTGTTCCACATGACAGATCGCACGTTAAACACTTACAATTTATATATCTTTATATATCTTGCTTTGGCATAAGCTATTTATTACCCGTGGCGAGTTTGTAAAAATACATAATTTCTTCTAACTGACGTAAACTCCGATTGCGTGCATCAATTTTCAAAATTCTTTTTTTAGATGGCAGCTATTGCATTGGTCTTTTTATACCAGTGAACAAAATTGTGCTAACATTTATGCTAACAAGCTGAGTACTAATACACACTGTATAAGAACACTTTTGAATTGTTTGAGGAAATTTGCATTTTAGAAATCTCTCGTCCCTAAATCTAGTAGAATCTATTAATCATGTCCTGTGCCACCTGAATTTTGTAGTTCCAGAATCCCATGCATTTTTGGCAAAAGCCTTAAAAGTTTTTCAAAGTACTCTGGAGATATCAAAAATGGCATCAGAACAAATTTAAATAAACTCCATGATTAGAGCAAAATATACACCAAAACATATTGCCTTTCTACACCATCAATTTAACCGATTTTAGAAATGGCAAATAGCGACGCCAGTTTATTTAGTGTAGTGGACCCTCATGTTTTTGTCCAAATCTGTTTCTGTTTGTCCCATGTCTTGGATTCATATTGTGAAGAGTATTACTACCATCTGCTTTTGATTGTTGGATTTCTTTTTGCGGCCGGTAACTCTTTTCATTAGTTTACTGGTGTACGGGGTGTTATGAGGTTAATTTCTAGGTAAAACGCAATGCTCTGTTTGAGGTGTTAAACATCTTGGCGAATGTTAGCAGACGATAGGATTGTTCTCCCGCCAAACAATTGAGTAAATGTTAGCAGACAAGAGCTCCAGGAGAAAGTCACTTTTCATCGTGCTCAATAAAACGTCTTGATTATTATTGGATGAACAAGCATCGACCTTCTACTAGATTGAGCAATATAATAAATGTAATACAAGTAGGAAGTAGCAAACTCATTGTTAATACTACTGACATTAAACTAACTGAAGTGAAGCTAAATAACGATAGAAAAATAGCACACGTAACTCCCCGTTTGAAAAATTGAACCAATACACTATATTTGAACAATTTTGTTTAATTTTAAATTTTGCGAATTAAAATACACTAGCGGTCTAAAGTATTTCCGCACAAACACTTTATTCAGCCATATCTCCCAATGCGTTTATAAGCAAACTATCTGGAAACTTATGTTGCTTTTGGTCAGATCTGATAGGTAATCTTGTTAGGTGTAAGATTGAGCTCAACCCCTTCACGTACGGGTAGGGGCAACAACACAAATGGGTAGAAAAACGTGATTTTTAGGTGAAATTTGATTTGACAACGCCTGGGTCAAGGTCACCTCACCG
>JXSR01S020255.1:8234-23464 GCA_000969725.1 Ophiothrix spiculata | reverse complement strand
AAATATTTTTTATTTTTTGTATTTCATGCATAACTTATTTGTAAAAAAGGTTTGAAAAGTTTTAAGTCTATGCAATAGATTTGCTTCAGTTCAATAAGCATTTTAAAGCATATTTTGTTTTGATCATCCCTCCAGTAATGAGTATGTCCAAAACTCAAAAATAAAAAAGGCCGCCTCCTCTTCCAATAACACATCTGGTATCAATATACTGGGTGAGAATGGGCCATTAATGGACGATTTTGCATTGCCATTGAAATAAAAAATAAAAAGTACCTCTTCCTCCTTTTTTTTCAAAAACCCGGACGAGAAACTTGTTTTATTTTTTACTTGGCCTAACACATCTTACATTATAAAGTCATCCATATACAATTCATAATCCATACTTGATTTGGTCTTGTACGCTTATACTTTGATCCTTGATCATAATGCCCATTGGATGTGATAGGTCACACATTGTCAATAACTCCCTCTAACTCTTGGGTCAATAAACAGATAAATAATTATTTAACTCTTTTAAAACAGGCTTAATATATTCATGATTAATTTCATATGCTCAACCACATCCGTTCTCAATCTTACATAAAGTCATTCATATTTGATTGCTATGTAAAAACAATCAAAACAGTGAATATCCAAAATGTCCATTAATTTGGATTGCAGGTAGAGGACATAATGATAAATACCCCTAGCTACATTTGTATGTGAAGATATTCAATTTGACACACTGATCTCAAATCTATGGCCATGACAAAAAACTTTCAACATTAGAAATTCAACCTTGGACGTGATTTTTGACTATGTTCAGCTTCAATGGCCCCTATCTCGTAATTTACTCTGCCGACCTTAAGGTACCTTTAAGATGTGACGGGTCACATATCATAATGTTTCTAACAATAACACTACATAACTAATAGATAAATATCTATCTCTTTTGAACAAGCTTAATTTATTCATGATTGATTTAATTTGCTCGCCAAAAAATATGATAAGGCCAAAAAAAAAGAACTCTGTCTCAGCTTACTTAGGGTAAAAACCCTAAGCGCTATGCTTTTTTTTTAGTAAAAAAGGGCTACGTGGATGCGGAAATACCCCCTGAATTTTTTTTTTATTGCATTTTTCGGCCACAATTTTTTTTTTTACGGCCGCTTTGCGGCCGTTTATTTAACTTTTTTCCAGCAGTAGGAAAAAATGATGAAAAAACCCTGAAAATCTCTCAAAAACCTTTAAAAAAAAAAGAAATGCGCTAAATTTAGATTTTTAAAAGCTATGCGCGCGGGAAGCTGAGACAGACTATTTTTTTTCTTTGGCCTAACACATCTTTTTTTTATAAGGTCATCCATATATAATTTCATAATCAATACTTGATTTGGTCTTGTACGCTTATCTTCTTCAAAAAGTCAACTTTGATCCTTAATCATACTGCTCATTGGATGTGATGGGTCACACATTTTCAATAACTCCCTAGTAAGTGCCAGATATACTTCGTCATTTTAACCAATTGTAAAATCCAGACAGCTGAATGCATATTGACCTCGAGTTCCCAGACAATATAATCGATCGGAATAATCCGCTAATAAATTAGAATGATCAAAAATCAAGACAGTGACAAACATTCCAAATGAAAATGTTTCTCATTGGAGAAAAATGAAGTAGTCAGCAAATCTTTTCAACAGAATAAAATCCACAGTACCTGTCAAGGACAGATTACAGAGTATATTGAAAAGACCAAGGTAATTATGGTATTGTTTGAAAACAATGATTACCAAAGAAAGTAATGTGCTATGAATTATCAAAATGCTACAGATGAGTAATCATTGCAAAATGTGCCGAGATGCGAAAAATATTCACCATCATGAACTTTTTGATAAATGGTCAAACATATTACTTCATGGCAAAAATTTAACACCATGAGAAAAAATTAAAATGAAAATTTTCATTCCAAATAAAAATTTAACATAGTGGTGAAAATGTAACAGCATGAGAAAAATTCTGAATGAAAATGACTACAAAAATGACGAAGTATATCTAGGCCTTAACTCTTGGATAAACAGATCAATAACTATATAACTCTTTTAAAACAGGCTGAATGTATTCATGATTAATTTCATATGCTCAACCATATCCGTTCTCAACCTTGCATAAAGTCGTCCATATTTGATTGCTATGTAAAAACAATCAAAACAGTGAATATCCAATATTTCCATTTACATTGGATTGCAGGTAGAGGACATAATGATGAATACCCCTAGCTATGTGAAGATATTCAATTTAATACACTGATCTAAGATCTACGCCCCTGACAGAAAACTTTCAACATTGCTACAACCAAGATTTTTCTTTTCAGCGAATATGGACCAGGCACCAGAAATCTCAAGAAAGCGGCTGCTTGACCTCAAAATATCCAGAGAACCTGAAATTTGGAGAATTTTAATCCCAACTTTGATTTGGAAATCAACAATTTATCAATAAAAGAACTTGTTTGATTTTTTTCTCATGGATATGTTATTGTTTTTTTCCCAAAATGTCTGTTTCCAAATTTTTTCTTCGAAAATGTGACTCGGTACTTGTGAAAAAATTACATATGGCAAGATTTGGATGCTATAGTGAAAAAATTGTTGTCACCTACGTCTCATTTTTACTGTCCCACCACCACCATCTGCAAAAAGTTGGGAACCAAAAGGTAAAAATCACTCGCTGCCCGCATAAGAAAAAGCTTGGTTTAGAGGCCAAAACCATTAGAACTTTGAAAACAAAGTGATTTGCAAAATTGAACAACAATGGAAAATTCCCTTCACTAAAACACAGGGATATATTATAAGTGACGAAATGATTAGGATTTTGAAAAGGTGCATGAAAACTCGAAAATGGTAAAGTATGTTTAATACAGTACCACGTGAATCAAAAAAAATTGTGCACGGATTAAAACTGATTTTGACCTTGATAAAAGCACCAAATCGTAAATTTCTTGTTCATGTAGTAAAGCAGATTTAATAAGCTTTCAAATGCAGAAAAAGTTATAGAAATCGGATGAAAAATAAAAAAGATGTGACAATTTTGTAAGTACTTCTTAGCTTTTATCATACATAACCCGTAATTGTGATATGTAATATCTTGCTTAACTGTGTAAATCCCATTGGAATGGAAGAAAAAGAGACGTACTTACAAAATTAGTCATATCTTTTTTATTTTTCATCTGATTTCCATAATTTTTTCTGCATTTGAAAGCTTATTAAATTTGCTTTAATATAATAACAAGAAATTTATGATTTGGTGCTTTTATCAAGGTCAAGATCAGTTTTAATCCGTGCACAATTTTTTTTTGATTCACGTGGTAGAGTGCCAGCATAAAGCGGTAAAGTATGTTAAATACATTAGAGTGCCAGTATATGGCACATTTTTTCTAGTTTCTGTTTCGCTTCATCGTGACAATGTGGCTGATAAATTTTAACAAATTATTATCAATTCTGATTTATGATGAATGCAACTTACATTTTGGCAGCTGTTTAGCCAATCATACCTGTTGGTTTTGTTGTAAATGCCATGTTTTGAAGCAAAAATGACATGCCATATACTGACAATCTATAGTAGTCTAGAAATTTACTTTAAACAATTCAAAATAAATAAAACATATGATACTAATAAAAAAAAACATGGATTCTGGACAATTCCTGAAAACTTGCATCTCTGTAAACAATAAAATTTAACTTCTGTTCTGAATTTAAATACTAGTGCATTCATGAATATTGGTTTACTTAGATGTATACATGATATCCATGGGCAAAGTATTCATGAATGCTTGTGCATGCTACATGAAGGAAATGCATGCGGAAGTGACACATCATAATTAATGCAAATCTCTCGTTGCGAAGGACGCTGTGATCCACTGGTTCCAAACAAGTGTGGTGGGCATTTTACCACACATCAAGACTATCATAGTTTTAGTTCTGTTGAATCCAAATAAAGTAAAGTTAGCATTATCACGCTAATATGGTTTGGCAAAAAGTCTTATAATAGACCAGAAGGCCATCCCATTATTTTTGAAGTTAGTGAACAAAAAAAAAATCGATTGACAAGATGATGTGGTAACTTGTGTGTATGTGCGCCTATTGTGTGATCAATGTAAGCATTATTAACATGATCATTTGTTTGGAACCAGATTGCACTTGTTAGGCTAATTATGCATGAAATGATGTCAGAACTTCCGCAGCACATATGTTGCATATCAAATACAGACAACTATATTGAATTGTAGCCAACAAACAACAATATGGGAATAAATCTGTTTACTGGACTTCCTTGTTTTAGCAAACTACGTTTCGTGTTGCCATGCAACACTTTGTCAACTACTGACCCACTGGACGTGACCAAATCAGCAGGTCAAAACCTGAGGAAGTGTTGCAGGGCAACACTAAACGTAGTTTGCTAAAACAAGTTAAGTCCAGTAAACAAGATTTATTCTTTTTACTCATGTTTACTACTACTGGATGATTGAGAACATTCACTCATTTAAATAACATTATTATTATAACCAGTGTTCCCGCAAGGCTGTATGGTGCGCACCGCCCGCTAGGCCATTGGGGCATGAGCCTTAATTAGCAATTTCAATCTCAGCTTGTGATTTGGGAACAAGCACCTCTTCAGCATTATCAAAAAAATTGGTCAAATTGATTTAATCTCAAAAACCTTAGCAGGAACACTGGTTATAACCAACAAAACATTACTCGATAGTCATCAATTAGTTTAATCCATACACTAAATGACTGAAGATCTTAAATAATAATGCATGGTTATCAACAAAAACTAAATTGCATACCAGTGTATTTTGAATCTTAAATAGAGAAAATAAATTTTAAACTTCAATAGATATTATATTATATACTCCAAATTGAGGTCATGAAGTGTAAATAAGTAAATTTTTCACATAAGGCCACACTAGTTTAATTGTTTGTCTCAAAGCTGCAGCGCACGTTAGTTTATCTAAAGTATTGTAATTTGTTCTAGTAAAACTTAAATTAACAGACATATAACTTGTTTAGATGGTCACGGATCACTTACTAAAATAGTCATAACTAGTCGCGTGAAAACACTGCCTTGGTTAAAATGCAAAATTCTTCACAATAAATTCATAACGTTATTCAATGATAATGCTAGCCCTCTATACTTCTGAGTACCAATGCACAATTGGAGATACTGAAAAGTACTCCTCCTTGCATTTTTCCGAGAAATATGTCAAGGGATGACTTATGGTGATAAATTACACAGGGCAAACTAAATTTATTTGGCCAGTGCAAACAAAAAATCCAGATTGCGGGACTCCATTGCTTGTAGTCCCAACCCTGTATTTTTGTTTATAGTGTCCAAGGAATTTTGGTTTGACCTTTTGTATAATTTGGAATAAGTGTTTCAGCTGCTTCAAACAGTAACAAATGCACACTTCAACAGTAAAAAACATTGCTTTCAACAGGTACTATACAGGCCAACCAAACATTAATTGGACAGCATAAACAAAAATCCATATTGCAGGGCCCATTTCATGTTAATGCAATCCTATATATTTTTATGGGTTTTTTGTTTATTGCCATATCCATTGGGTGATTTTAACATTGACCTATAATGTTGTTTCCCATCCCCCTACACTGACTTTTACTTTAAACAAAACATCATAGTGCAGGGCCCTAATATTTATTAATGCAACCCTCAGCCAGTATTTCAGTTTACATTATCCTGAGACTCAGCATTGTCCAATAAATTTTTGCTTAGCCTATAGTTAGATCAACATCATAATAAGTCTACATCTTTTTACGTTAGAGGGGAACTTCAGCTGCTATAAACTTACCCATATTCGTTTTGGAAATGCACAACTGCATTCCTGTCAACATTTCAAAATTCTTTTAGACTGTAATCACTTAAATTTACGAGTAACAACTTTCTGAAAAACATGGAACAGCATCAGCATTTTAGTTTGTCCACGGTAGTATTTTCCACGTGTTTTGCCTGTAATACAGCTATACACGCTATCACCAATAGATAATTTTCGAGCTAAAGGGACACTGCAGTAGATTTTTTCAAAGCGGGGTTATATGGCTAAAACTAAAAACCTGATCAGAGGGGCAAGAATGCTACCTTAAAGCAGGGGACTCTCACCTAAATCAGTTTGGTATTGGTCAAACATCCATTACCTTAACTGCTCCATCTTGTTGGGTTTTTTAATAACACTTACTTGTAGCTGCATTTTTAATACACATTACAACTGCATCTATTGTGTTTCTTTTAGAAAATGGTAATTCTAGGCAAATTTAATCTAATCTAATCCCCTTTTTGACCAGTTCCAACATTTTCGGGCAGGTCATCTCTTTTGTGATTCAATTTGTAGGAATTTGCTTTCAAATGCCCCAATTGCTCTTCGTAGTTGTTCAAAATTGTGGCGCTGATGGAAGTCAAACTTTTCAAACACGTGGTTTCAAATACAACTGCATCCAAAAACGGTGGAAACAAATATGTGGTATTGTGGGTAACCAGAAGAAACACACTGTAAATTGTAGCGCCACAGAAACACACTGCTATTGATCCCTATTGATCATTATTTGTACACGTCACATTTCCTGTTACTTTTTTCTGCTGCTGGTTTTACCTGTAAAATAAATTAAAAAAAAAGAAACATGAGTCAACTTGATATGGAGAGAGTTAGCTAAAACCTAAATTTTTCCAAAAACTTTGTCAATATTTACATTTGGTCTCACCTAACACAGTAGTTCTTGTGGGATTTTGCAGATTAATTTTATAGATTGATAACTGCACATTACTTGACGCGAGTGAAATTGTACAACAATAATGCACCGCGTGCTGAAGTTGGAGTTGTCCGCACTCACAAGGCGCAGCCGAGTGAGTTGGACAATTTTGACTTCAGCACAAGGTGCAGTATTTTTGTACAATTTCACGAGAGCCAAGTAAAGAGCAGTTATTAATCTAATTCATACATGACAATAATTGGAATAAATTGCAAAGAAATTAAACGGCATAATAATTTTAAAATGTGTTTGCTATTTCAATAAAACATAAAAAACAACCATCCATCATCCCATGCTAATCATTGTATTTTAGATTTACTTTTCTTTTAAAATGAAACTTGCCATATAAGCGCGAGCATGTAACGCGTACACGTACATGGAATTGCACAATGCACTACGCAGCGTGCAACTAGACGAGATTAATGAATGCGTATAAGTTACCAACTATCCAATTAGAATTAAACAAAATCTACGATTCACTCATTCTGAAACGGCAAACAACCAGTGACATCACAAAGTCATCAAGTAGACGTGATTACCAGTCAACACTGTAGAACAGAGTGACCAAGCTTCCTGACAGGAAGTGAAATATTTCTAGTGAGTACCATCTTTAAATTATTGGATCTGTAATCAGAAACTATTTTATACTATAATATCATCATTCGTCATCAATTCTAACAAAGTTTTGGCCAAATTATTTTGCTTTCTGTGATCAGGACATGTTTCGAGGCTGTTCCGCTGGAATTGCATAGATGAAAATGATATTTTCACAGATACATTTATCATAGATGCAAGAAAGATTTTCTACATGTCCTTGCCTGCTTGCGTTATCAATTTGTTACCTGCGCAACGACAGGCGTATCAGTATTCGGATACCCCTCCATATCCTAATTCTGATACGGGTCTCAGAATATTGATACGTGGGTATCCAAATTCAGATACGTATCTGAATTTTATAGTTAAGCCGAACTGAATTGATATGACCATACGGGGAAATAAAATTTTGAATCATAACAACATACCAAATCTTACTAAGTGTTTAACTGAACTTGTGTTCAAGGTTTATCCATGTGGTAGCAACAATTCATGACACATAATATATTAAAGGGGCAATCTATGATCCGCTTTTCACCCTCAAGGTTACCTCTATCAAAACTGAGTTTTTTAGCTATAAGAATCCTCAACTGGTATATGTTACAATCCCCAAACCATTCTTTAAAATGTGCTTGCATTTTTGAGAAAAGTGTGAAAATGTGTCATTTTCTAATTATTGTCGGGACCAGATAGTAATTACAACACAGGAGCCTATAGGGATTTTCAAAATGCTGAAAAGCTTGTAATTTGGAAACGAACGGTCAGAATTCTGAAAGTGAAATGTTCAGTATATATTTTTGTTGTACTCTTCTTTTTATTTAATAGCTAGAAAAGAGGCGAGGTTATGTCAAATCAAAATCATGAATTGCACCTTTAATACGCAATTGTTTAGCCTTAATCAATCCTAATTAATCATTTCTAGTCTCTTACACAATAAAAGATGGTTTGCGAACCAGTCTCGTCTGCTATATCAACCGCCTGCTGCATTAATTATTTAAGGTGAAGGGCAAAGACAGAGGCGCAAGTAAAATCTGTGTTGTATCAAGGGTAAAGACTTTAATCTTATGAGTTCAGATTTTATGGCTATGACCTTTAAATGATCTTGGTTGACCTTGGGTCAATTTTTGACTTTGAATTGACCTCCAGGAAACTTTTTGACCAATTTGAAAAATTAGGGTCAAGGACTATCTATGGATAAGTTTAATCCATGCGGGGTCATGAGTTATGGCTTTGACCTTGAAATAACCTTGGATGACCTCAGGTCAACTTTTGGAACAATTTCTAAATTTGACCTCAAATGAACTTGTACGAACATGACCGCACCCTCCTCCCAGAAGGCGCACCGTGTTTGCTAAACCCGAATACCTTCATATTACCAAGATTCATTACCATAGCCCTTAAAGTTCAGAAGATATTACAAAATTACAAATTAAGCAAAAATTATGCAAATTAGGTACTTCATATGCATAGTTTGTGCTCAAAATATAATCAGCATGGGGCATACGGTTTCCAAGATTTGCTCCGGACAAGAATTGTGGACGTCGGACACTGGATGGTGGACAGTTTTAAAGAATGACATGTCTCTTTCCGAAAAAATATCAGGTAAGATAACAAAATACCAGTTCAGAATGTTGTAGAATACAAGGAATATATTTTAGTGTGTCGCAAAGCATGGCTCTCTTCCCAATTCTATCTTGTTGTCTGTTGTACACTTACGTTTAGATGTGGATGTACCCTTCGTCTTCTGACTAGATGCCGATACCTGATATGATCTAGAAACACAAGGACAAAATGAAAATTGATGAAAGAATCCATGCTTTTCAGAAAATCAAATATATAAATTGGCCAAGAATACTGTAAAACATGTTAATTTTGCGAGGTATTTAATTTCGCGATTTTCGCGAGGGCAAATAATTCGCGAAATTAAATCCTCGCGAAAATATTGTCCAAGTTCATGTTTTTTTTTATTATGAAATGGCTTGTCAGCTTTGTATTTGTGTATTTGTAAATAGCCCCTCTGTGATACGATCTACTAAACCTCACCCCTATTTTGATGTTGTAAATGGAATCCAAGTTGATGTAAACAAACCTCTTGCGGTCGGCGGTCAATGTAGTGTTTATTGGGTTGGTATGGTCGTAAAATTTTTGATTTATTTCTGCAATATGACTGCTTACTTTTACAATAGTTTTTAACATCATGTGTCGAGCCTTTTTTCATGCAGACTTTCAAGGTATTTTAGTAATATTTTGACAGGAAAACAGAAGACTAGAGGATAATATTTGGCCTTCCGAATTCGGAAGACATACTAATCATTGCAAAATTTCAAATTCGCGAAATTTAATACTCACGAAAATGTCACTTATTGCGAATTCGCAAAATAAACTCCCCGCGAAATTAAAGTGTTTTACAGTATATGACAATTATGTGCTGTGACTGTCCAGCACATCAGCATCTGGTCTAATTTTTGCAGATTAAATGACCGTATTTATTTTCAAATAAATATGGTCATTTGATATCAAATGAAATCAAAATTAGACCAGATGCCAACAAAAAGTTCATAAAACACCCAAGTATTTGGTGTTCAATCAACATCAAAAAATGTTCTTCTGTCTTAGTTTCAATTACCTTGTCAAAGACACACAACAAAAAACTTTGATTGAATTCACATTTTCAACGATGACAATTGGGAAAATAGTCATACTGTACTGCAATTCCTGGAAAGTAGAAAATTTAGCAGAGTTTTTATTTCCGCAAATTTCACGAGTAAACATCAAATCGTGAAAATAAAAAAGTATCTTTTGTAACGCGTTTCTATATTGTATATTCAGCATTTCTATCTTGTATATTCAGCAAGTATGTTGTTATGATTTGGAAAATACAAACTAATTTAATTTCCATGTATGGTCATATTGATTCATGTGCTTTAATCGACTCCTTGCTGCATACTTTAACAATTTAGCAGGTCTTCAATGACAAATGATCTTACCTCTTTTTGGTACTTGCTCCTTTGGCAATAGTCTCCTTTGGTTTGGTAGACATGTCCTGTTCCATCTCTGCGTCGTCTTCGTCCTCCCCAGCATCATCCTCTTCATCTTCTTTCATGGCTATCATTGCCTCATTCCGAAGTTTGCGCATATCAATATCCCTCCTAAAAAACTGAGTCACTGTCAACTCTTCATCAGACATGTTATCATCGCTGTTCGCCTTTGATCCTAATGTTTTTGTACGCCTTAAATTGGGCGTTGTTGAAGAGACTCTTTTTTGAGGGCTAAGTTTCATTTGAGGAGTCCTCATGCTGGAGGATGGATGTGTTTTCAAAGATTGGCTATCTGGGAGTGGAAAAATGCCTGATTCTTGGGAATTGGTAATTTCTATTCCAATAGTTTGTTGTTGAGATATAGATTGTGAACGTTTGCCACTCTGGGTTGGTAAAATATGACGATTTGGACTCAATTGAGACTGCTCACTCATGACTGAGCTTTCACTATTACGCTTGGATCTTTTTCTTGTCGTACTAGTACCCATTTGCTTTTCCTCATTTTGAGAACTCTCCTTTGTTCGTTTCGCTCTCTGACTTCTTCTGATGTTGGCTATATCGGATGTTTCGCTTGCAGCTGAGCTTTCACTAATGCGTCTTGATCGCCTCAATTTTGGAGGGCTAAGCGGTGGCATGTTCTGAAGGTTTCTCACGATTCGTGATTCAACAGATAAAGGACACGGTGGTTTACCAGTCACCTGACTAGAGGAGGTCCTTGATGGCTGAGTTCTTCTTGGACTTGACACACTACGCTTTTCACTGGCCTGTGAGCATTCACTAACAGTACGGTTGCGCAAACTTTTACCAGGGCTTCCTGGGAGATTTGCAATATCAGTTTTTGTTGCATTTTGTTCCCTAAATTCAGACGAAAGAGTTCTTGGTTGCAGCTGGGACTTATTGGTAGGCAGTTTGAAATCTTCCAATGACGATGGCATATCTGCTTCACTGTCTGTAGACAATCCAACACCCGCCATCATTCGGTAATAATCACCAAAGTCGGCGGCACTTTTCTTGGCGCTAGGGGGCGATATTGCAGTAGATGCATCATGAGTCCTTGATCTACTTCTTTTCACAGACTGTGATTTGCTTTTCTTTTGGGTTGAAGTTTTTGTTACAGGTGTGACCTTTTCCTTTTTACTGTCCTTATTCAACAATGTTTTTGATTGTAACTTGTTCAGTAGTGAAGAATTTACATTTGTAATTGCTTGTTCTCCAACATTTTCAATGTCTGCATCTGAATGTGTACTTTGTATGGTCTCATCAGCCACTGCTTGTATATTTAAATTTCTCTTGGAGGTGATCTCTCCAGCCTCATCCTCATTCATCGGTGGTCCACCTTGACGTCTTTTACTTCTCCTCGGGCTTTGCGGAGGTGATGTTGCTTTCCTGATCTCCTGGATGCCTTTAACAACAACCTCCTCAATCTTTACCTCTTTACCTGGCAAAGCGTTTTCGTCTTCAGACTCAGGGATGACATTGCCCGTCTCTGTCCTAACTTGACTCAGCTGGGATTCAGTTATATCAAATACGGGCGATGCACAACCATCTTTGTTCTCATTCCCCTTTACGGCACGTCTCTTGCCAGCTTTTCCAGGTGATTGTTTAACTGTTGGATTTTTTGACATAGTCAGACTCTTTCGTTGATATTTTGGATGCGGGGACAATTTCTTTGGCGATGTTCTCGTAGTTACTTGTTTCAGACTTTCTTTAGGTGCTGTATGAATTTCTGCTGTAACTGTCATAACCTTTTTGGTGGTAACCTCCTCTTTCTCTTCCATCTCTTCTGCGGAATCTGGAACCACCGTTTCATTCGCCTTTTCATCATCCTTCAGTTGATTCGAATCCGATTTTGACCTGGATGTAGACGGGGAAGTGAAAAACTTATCCAATGTAGTTTGCTGTGGATCGGCCTTATTCCCATTCATAGTCAACCGCGACGACTTGCGCTGCTGTGTGGTCTGCACTTTTGGAGTATTATTATTACCAGACACATTGCCTTCTTTAGCATCATCCTTACTAACATTCTTTGAGGGTTTGCCTTTGAAGGTAACCTCATCATCTGCATCAAAGAAGTCATCTTTGTCCTGAGTATCTTCAAGACATGTGACAAAGGTTTCGTCTCCATTAGACGTCAAGGCATCTTCCTCGCTGTTCTCTTTCACAGTATTCTGACGAGTGCTTTTACGCATATTTTTATCAGGAGATATTGATTTCATAACTGGTGGTGATGATGATGAAGTCTTTTGAGATCTGAGCTTTCTAGCAAACGTCTGCATGGGCGTAGTTTTCTTTACCTCCTTCGTGCTTCTTTCATCGCCATCATCATCACTCTCATCCCCCTGATCCATATCCTCATCTACATCTTTTTGATCCTCTCGATCTATATCTATGCTTTCCTCTTCTCCACTCAAGCTTTCAGACCCTTGATCTTGAGCATCCTCTGTCCCTTTTCCATCTGGAGTAACATCCATGTCTCCATCATCATCCTCACTACTACTTTCATGGTTCTGAAAATAACAACAACACATGATGAGAACCTATTCTTCTTTTTAGATTCCTTGATTTTTGTGGCCCTATTGATGTTTGGGATCAAAAAATGAGTGTGGCACTTGAATGTAGTAATAGTCACTCCCACTACTATTGTTTAAAATAAATTTCAGACACTAATGGTGCGTTCAGAGTCCAGCGATTTTATCACTGCATAATAGCTCGACATCTAGCGATATGCAGTCTTCAAAAGTTTGCACTATGTGTAGCGCATGTATCTGAAAAAGTGCTCCAAAATAAACTATTTTATCATTAAATTGACTGAAATAAAATTATTTAGGGTCAATCTATAATACTCCCAGTAATTTATTGCTATTAAACCAAAAATCAATTTTTCCTCAAAATAATTTTTTTTCCTACCCATCGACCCTCAAATGTTACAGGAAAAAAGGTATTTTGTCATCTTTTTGGTTTCACGCTTTTCTTTTTTAAGCAACAAGAACTTTATAGTGTTGCAGTTCTGTCACTTTACCAAGTTGGATTCTTGCCATACAACTAAGTGTTCAGTGCTATCAATTAAATAAGTGATCACTACGACAACAAGAAGCAACAAGTTTCTAAAGAAAAATAATGTAGTAAAGTGACCATTCTACAAAATTATATGAGAGTGAAACGAGCATTACATTCAAACCAAAGTTGCTACATACCTCCCCTATCCTATCCATCAATATCTTTTCTTCGTCTAAATTTCCATCGTCAGGTTCTAAAGCACTTTTACAATCGGATGTCTCTGAATGTCTTCTACTTCGTTGGGTTATGTTATCATCATCGATATCACTTTCTGAAGAGCTGGTCTTACTACCATCATCCTTGGAGAGGGAAAATAATTGTTGGAATAAAGCAATATATCAATACACTTTTATTCGACAAAACAAACAAAGAAAAACAGCTTAAGGGGCCTGTTAAGGCTTTTATTTTGACTTTCTTTTTTGGCTTATAAGTCTAAAAATATTAAGTTACAGTATAGAAAAGTATACATTTCTAGAAAGGAAATTTGACAAGGAATCTGTTTATGCTATTGGTTTGGTTCAAAAATGACCATATTTGGTAAAAAATAGCAAAAAGCAGTGATTTTGCCTACACATGAAACGGGAAAGGTAACTAAAAAAATTGTTACTGCCATTTTATCACATATATTTTTTTGGAAACTGCACACAATTATCTAGGATCGCATTTTTTATTTTTTTAAATAAAGCCGAATTTTTCGAAATATAATAAAAACCATGTTAAATGTGCCGTTTCCGACATTTATCTGCATCAATTTTGATAGAAACTAATGAATATCTTTGATTTTAGGACCTTAAATTGAAAAATGAGAAACGCGATCCTAGATTTTGATATACTGTACATAATGGTTGAAAAAGCTTTCCTTGTACTTTTTAGTTTTTTTAGTTACGTTTCCCGTAAAATTGATGTTTTTTCATCAAAACTGAAATGGAGAAATCCCATGTTTAATGAAGAAATCGCACATTTTGACCTAAAATCAATGAATTTTGAGGTCTAAACTTTGGGCATCCGACAATAAAACTTATTACGTAATTGATATTATTGGTAAGTATTGTACTCAACTTTCAGATCCGAATTCAAGCTCCTTATTTTGTAAATATTGAAAGAAATCTAAAATACCAATGTTCAATTATTTAGTCTTTGTTTACAATATTGACAAGTTTATTGCGGGATTTTAACAAATGTGCTCATGCAAGAACATAACGCAAGGCGTTCACCCGCGCACGCAGTACTTGTTACCGCGCAAAAAGGCACGCACATCAAAACACGCAACCTAAACGCAAAATATTGGACGGGTATCTATGCCCGTAATTTCCCGCCAACAGCCACGTGTTTATTTTACTGTAAAATGTCAAAATGATCTTTTAATTTTACCTATAACTAAGTTTCAAAGTTTTGTTTTGTGGTATTTTATTGTCTGTAATAAAAGGTAACATGCTGAAGTATCAGAAAAGGCAGAAAAACTAAATTCTGCTACCGAAAAAACGGCCGGGTTAACAGGCCCCTTAATAGGTAAATACTCTTCTTGCTTAGGCCCCCCCCCCAAAAAAAAAAAAATGTTTGCTTCTCCTTGACCACGACCGTACAATTTTTTCCCCTAAAAAGCCTTTTTTACATTTTTTTTTGCTAAATATCGTGAAATTCTGTTGATAAACTCAACTCTTTCTTTCTACGGCATTCAAAATACTTGGTCGCTCTGAACGACCAGGTATGACGTCATGCAAATTAATATTTATATTCTTATACCTGGTGTAGC
>JXSR01S020254.1:0-10173 GCA_000969725.1 Ophiothrix spiculata | reverse complement strand
TGTAGGCGACCTGAAACCACAGTAAGGTTCGGTAACACTGGAAACTTTTCATTTAGTGTGTAGGTAACGTTTGACCTCATCAATAGATGAGAGTTCCCATTTTGCACATAATGATCAAAGACTGGTTAGAAACTATCAAAGTATGCAACAGTTACAGGCCCATGCTAACCCAACAACAGACAAAGTGACAGTCGACACAGTCGTCCGTTATCAGCTATTAGCTAGGTTGCAAAAACTGTCGTTCGGTTTGGGAAAACAGCCTTATAATCTTTTGTTATTCATGAATATTCGCATGGGTAACTCATGAATAACAAAAGAATTTACGTTCAGTTTGACCGAACGACAGTTTGCGCAACCTAGCTATTGCTATTAATGGCTTAATGCCACTTCCTTTTTCAAACCAAACCAGGAGCATAGAATATATATGTGTGCAATTTAAGCAGAGCTGAATTTTGAAGACATTTTTCAGGGAAGCTATAGCCCAGGATATCAATTGGAAAGAACAGTCAGATTTAGGAAGCAAAATAAATGTTTACAGAAATGAAAACTTTTATCCACAAATTTACTGAACTAAACTGTGTGCATGAATGTCCAAAAATGTCAAAAAGACAATTGAAGTTCCAACCCTCTTCTTAGCTTCTAGACAACATGTCTTTCCAGACTATTTTGTCAGAGAGGAATTCCGATTTTGTTTTTGCGAAAGTCTTGTTACCCAAAACGATTCATTGCCTGAATTTACTATATAGCTGATAAATCTTCAAAATATGCGAGTTGATTTTGGAATGGTTATGGTTGCATTAGTTGTGGCATCCTTGTATCTCATTATCAATGGATACACAGCTGAGGCTTTTACCTTTAACAACAAATAGATTGAACAAATAGATTGAACTTACCTTTTGTTTTTGAATAGGTAGGCCATATACCTCAAATTATGACACTGTTTTATGTTTTTATTTCAGGCCATCGATATTTGGCTTGCTGCATGTCTCATTTTTGTATTCCTATCTTTAATTGAATATGCAATGGCCAACTATCTTATAGTCATAAACGAACGCCGTAAGAAGGTAAGGATGTACATTCTCTTTGTTAAACATGTTAAAAGGTTTATATCTGTGATAAAGTACTCAAAATTCAATTATTTTCTAATGACTCACTTTGGAAGTAAGCGGAAAGCTGTTGAAGGGTTGTCTAGTTTCCCTTCGTACAGTAGGGGAGGGTTGGGTGGGTTGGCCCCCCTTTTGTTTGTACGTCCCTGTATTGGAGAGGTTAAGGTCTAGAAGATTTTCCTGTTGACACAAGATAGATATGTACCCAAGCTATGTTTTATGTGAATACTAAGATGCGGCTTATCGTATTTAGATAATTAAAAAAATAAAAAATGTTGTCAATAGGGCCAACTTACCCCGCATGCGGGGTAAGTTGGCCCACCCAGTGGGGTGAGTTGGCCCCATTTACAAAAAAAAAGAGTCTAACCGTGACACATTTCATACATTATGTTTTTTTAAGTGAAGCACGGGAATGTTCTGCATACATAAATGTCCTTTTGAGATGAAATGCCATAATAAATTAATACAGTATCGATCTTTTAAAAAGAAACGTTGTGACCTACAGTGTTATCTGCATGCAATATATGCAATATAGGCCTACCAGTGTCATTTAAGACTCCTTGCGTCTTGTTATACGCATCTATTTACTTGTTTAGAATTAAAATCGTGTTAAAACGTCATAAATGTTATTGTGCTAGAGTCTGAGTAGGTTATCATACCATCTTGGGCAAATTCGCCATAGGGCCAACTTACCCCATATGGTAGGGGGCCAACTCGCCCCGTAGTCCCAGTTTTGACTTAACCTCACGGGTCGGGTGTGCTAATCCCAAAACCCTTCATGTCACCAAGATTCATTACCATAGCCCTAATGGTTTAGGAGATATACTTAAAATTAAAAATTACGCATAAATTATGCAAATTAGGTACTTTATATGCAGAGTTTGCGTTCAAATTGTACGCAGCGCCAGTTCAGCTTCAACCCTACCCACTCACCAAATATCATCAACATAGGGCATACGGTTTCCGAGATTTGCTCCGGACAAGAAATGCGGACGGCGGACAGTTTTAAGGAATGGTATGTCTCTTCCTGAAAATATTTTAGGCGAGACAAAAAATTAACCAGCTCAAGGTCATTGAAGTAAAAAGAGGTCATTTGGTGCGTGATTTGCATTTAAAAGGGGGTCATTACAACGACAGATGATATCTGCCAACATATTAAAGTTCCCATACTTGAATGAGAATAAAACAATAATAGGTATCCATTGGAATTGGAATAGCAACAATTATTAAAATGTGCCTTAAATTTGATTGTAATTTTGGGTTCTATAGACATACTTTTTGGTGGGGCCCACTAAAAATCACATCTCTTTTGAGATTGCCTACCACTGAGCTAGTCAATAGTTTTTTACTATCGTCTGCTCGAAACAAAATTGGTAATTTAAAACAAATATTCACTGCTTTGATATTTTGCTTTTTTACTGCCAATAATAAAAACTATTTCCCTCAGTGATCTTGAGACTGTTTTACTAGTTTCCCCAACCTTCAATTGTGGGAAAGTAGGAAATAGTATGTTTCAATATCACTTCTGGACAATAGAGCAGTCAATATTTGTATACTATACCAGTATTCGTTAAATCGGTATGTATTATATGTAATAACTACTATAGAATATGCAATGCAATTGCGAATGAAAAGTATTCTATTACGATTCCAGTTTTCTATCAAATCTCTGTTTGTTTAATCCAGAAGTTCATGCATTTTAGTATTTAAGTCCATTGCAAGGGAATCGAAAGTCAAAACGGTAGGATCTTACCAGTACCAGCTAAGACAAATATATCAGCCAGTATTCAGGGTTTTACATAAGGCATGATATCTAAGGAAAACTTAAAAGTTGTCTTTCATTTTTTACACACAGGCTGTTCAGAAAGAAAAACTGTTGGAAGCAGACTTGGCCTGGACCATTTCCAGCAACGCAGAGAAGCAAGATATACATAATAAAGGTCTTGGACTTCAGACCTTACTACCTCATATAAATATACCCGAAATGAATGCAGAATCAATGGATCGTTTAGCACGAATAACGTTTGCTGCTGTCTTTCTTGTGTTTAACAGTGCATACTGGACCTATTACATTATACTTGTTCCAGAATAGTGGTTGCCTGTTTATCATCATAAAAGTAACTTTTTAAAAAGCCATATACTTTATATATCAGGTTCAAATGGACTTTAAAAAGGGAGGGAGACTGTTAACCATAAATATAATAACGTCTGGTCACACACTTACATACACATGTTTATCTTAAGATGTAAATTGCCATTTCTGCTTCCAACTCTACTAAACTCATGTTTCTGAAATTGTGTACACAATTTTTCATAATTCTGAAATTGTGTACATAATTTCAGAAACAGAATTTTTAGTAATTTTCATTTTGAGGGAGATATGGAAACATTTGACCAAGTTGGATGTGTTATAAATAATTCACACATACTTGCATAATTTCCGAGGTTTTGATTAGTCGAGAACCGTCATGTGACCGTGCATGAACAGCGATCATTCATAGCAAATGTTCTATTCGCTGACAAAGTTTGACATCAAAATCAAAAGTTGCCAAGTGACAGGTTCACGCTTATTGCAATTTGAACCACGATCAAAATGATCACAACACATACTCAATGGGTAGCCAACTGAGCGTGAACCAGTAACCAGGATATGACGTTTTCACTTTGTCAGCAAATTGAGTGATGCTCCGCGTCGCCATGTGCACAATGGTGCGTCGGCTCTAAACGCGGGATGAAGCCGCTTTTGTAACTTTTAGACAGGTAACCAAGCTCTGGGCGTTACTAAATAATTTGAAAACCACGACGGAAAAGACTGTTTTATGGCCAATTTTTGAGCAGATTTTCACATTTTATACATAAAAAGGGTATGTGTGAACAGGGTTCATTAATATTTTCTGAGTGTAATCGCTTGATTTTGCCCTCGGGCAGGATGGCCAGCATCGCTTCGCGATACTGAGCGCCATCCTGCTCTCGGGAAAAATCAAGCGATTACACACGGAAAATATGAATGAACCCTTTAATAATAATTAAAATTTTGACATCTAAAATACTATACAGAAAAAGTAAAAGCAAAAAAGAAAGAAAGAAAAGACAATGCTTGAAGTTCGTAAAATTACCAAAATATATTCTTAACTGTTTTATTCAATGATAGACAAACATCCTTGATTTGGACGACATATCAAATTTGTGCTCTGCCAAATCTAAATATACAAGTGAAACTAACTTTGAAAGAAATATCATATGACAAGCTAGTATAATACATACAGTTCTTCTAACATGTGTACTGTATCTTGGAGGCCCTTAGTTCAAATCCTAATTAAGGTTTGATTTTTCTACTCTTGGCATCTATAGCAACATGTACTGCACTACCGAGTCCGTCTAGAAGGGCCAAGGGCATACGAGTGAAGTAAGCGATGCGCGAGCAGCGAGGGCGTCAGCCCGATGCGAGCTGCTCGCTCGCCCTTGGTCCTTCTAGATGGATTACCGGTACACTCATCCCAAAACAGACATAAACACAGCCTCTAGTCATTTTCACTTTTTAAAATATTTGCAAAGATCTTGTTATTTCATATTTCAAAACAATTTCTTGTAATGATACATTGTTGGAGGTTTGAAGTAAATACAAGGATTATAAATCTGTCAAAAATAAATTTCAACAAAGTACGACCTTGACATGTATTTTCACCTGTAGTGCAAAATGAAGTTAACTGCATTAAGGGCTAGTTAGGTCTGTTTGAGCCGCTCAGAGCGGCTTTTCAGCGAAATAGGACAAATGGTGAAACTTTTATTCCAGAGTGAAAATGTTAAAAGGTGCATGATGCAAAATAAGATTACCATAAGATTGCAGGATGACATCACAAGGTTGCGACAATAATGATAGAGGCTTTGAAACCAGTACATGCCAAACAAGCATGTTTGATAATTAAATATATCGAGATATATCAGTATTCTAAAATACTGATATCGTTGGTATTGGATTTCAAACGTTATCGACATGTCGTATTTGTTGATAAAATAACATTGATATACCTGGTGTACGATATATTAAGGGTCATCAATATATCATACCCTTCGATATATAGAAAATAAGATTGATATAGGGTGTATGAAATCCATATCTCCAAATCTCAAAGTAATTATATAACCAACTGTTGTAATACAACATGGAATTCTTTGTAATATCTTTGGTTGGCGAGTCAAAAAGAAAAAAAACGATATATCAATAATATAGGACCGATATATTGATATCAGAAAATTCTTAATATTACACATGCCCAATGCAAAACCTCAGATTTGAAAAGGAAATTCCAAACTTAGCACTTCAGAATTGAACTTTCACAAAAAATGACAATACTGGCGCAAAAGATATCACATATCTTAAATGCAATATTGTTACATATCAAGGCAAGATGCAATATGATGGCAACAGACGTGTGATGATGCACCTTTGCTGGGCCTCATTATCCTACATCCAGCTACATGGTCGCTCAGCCCTTGGGACAGCATAGAAAGTTTGGATTTTTCTTTTTTAATCTGTGCATAGATCATAGATATAGTGAGGAGATGCCAGATTAACCGCCATTTTTATTCCAGCATGGGGATCGAATTGAAGGTATTCAAATTATTGCAGATAATTAATGCATCACATTTTTGTCCTGCTTCATGTGTAGGTTGGTGTATCATTTGCATAAAGTATTATTTGCATAGTTTGTCTCTAAGAGTAACTGAATCCTGGTGCCTGGAGTTGATTTTGGCAGGAACCGAGCATACCCTTAATTTGAGTTCCATGGTTGATAACGTCATTACACGGGTCGGTTTACAAAGTCTGGAAGTCTCTATATCTATGGTATAGATCAATGTGTTTTCACATATTCCTGCATATCAATATGCACCACTATTGGGACCCACCCTCTTGGTGCAACCAACAAGGGGCACAATCAGCGCTATTTGAAGTAGGCAGCAAGCAGCAGATTAATGCACATCAACCAACATGACCATACATAACCACATACCTAATCTTCCTGATTATTCAAATAAACTAATGTTCAAGGTTTGTCCATGTAGTAGCTAACAAAAGCAGCAAAATCTTACACCAAATTCATGAACGAATGATACATGTACAAAAATATTAATATGCAGAAATTTGTTTTTAATGTTGTAGAATACAAGGGATATGCTATAGATCTCGTAACAGAGTCTGACTACTTGCTGCATACTTCAAGGTTTATAGAGGATAGTACCAAATTTAGTTTGAACAATGATAATAATGCATGCTCAACAGATCTTGATTTGAAAATTGCGCTAACTGTGCAAGCTAAGTGATGGCCCCAGTGGTGGTGGGCATGGACGTGTAGGACTGTGAAAACGGATTGATCTTATACCACACATGGACAACCATTATAGTTGATTACCAATTTATACTGAAGGCTTTCCAACTTCGTGTATTGTGAAATGAATAAAGTTGTATCATATGCCATCTATTATTAAAGTTGTTGAGAAGCAAAGAACTGTTTTGTTTTCCCACAGGTAACATTCACACACATTGGGCATCTAAGTGTCATCTGCTTGGAGCAGGATTGGCCTGATTCTAGATGGGTCTTCACTATATCAGCCATAGCCTGTATAAAAAACAAAGACATTGGGAAATACATTACCAATCATATTCAAAATTTAAAAACTTACGGCTCCATCACAAGCGGTACACTAATGTGCACTATTTTGTTTAGGGGCCACTTCAAAGCTCAACCGGCGGCTGACCACCCGTAATTGGCAGCTCAGGGCGGTTGGCATTGTTCATAAAAATAGCAACAGCCCCGTACGGGCGGTTCCGGGTGGTCAACCACTGGTTCAGTTTTGAAGTGATCCCTTCAAAGATCTGTTTCAGTTATGCTATCATAAGAAGTAGGTTCAATTCTTTATCCATATAGTGGTGCCTATCAGGCATAGGATCAACTCTATTTATACGGAAGTGGCAGTTTCGCATTTGTTGAATATGTGACACTCTGGTATGTTAGACAGATATTGGCCCTAATGCATCCAATATATTCATGCAGGCACATATATGTTTGATCTACATTATGCACCTTTGAAAAACCTAACGAGTTCCAATTTGTTGGATGTATTTCTATGTACCACCATAGACACTATAAGTGCACTTCATCGATCAACTTGACCAATATCATATCATATCATATCATATCATATATCAATCATATCATATCATATCATATCATATCATATATCATATCATATCAATCATATCATATCATATCAACTGACTTTATTGGAAATCAACCTCTTTAATTTGCATGCCTCCTAACCAATGATAAGCTTCAGTCATTATTTTGTGAATGCGGAAGTGAATTGTTGATAAATTGCGATACACCTATAGGTATATATTCTCATGAATTCAGATTCCAAAATTGGGCTTCAAAACTCAAAAATAACTCATCATCGAAAGCTCCCCTACGTTAGAGTTTTGGTGTAGTACAGCTCATTTTTACTGCAACTAAATAAGATTTTTTAAGAACCAAAAAAAAAACAATACCCATCCTTATCTATCCCCATGTATAGCTTAACTGTTCCCTGTGCACACCAAATGAGCTTGAAGTGCACTTACCTCAATGAAAACTGGGTGGTCATTTAATGAAGCCACTCTCCTGATATTCTCAACACCACACTACCAATGAAAAGAAACAATAGAAAAATATATATATATGAACAATGGTTCCTATAACATTTTATACAAACACTATTGTAGAGTACAACACAGTTATAACTTCTGTCTCTGATCACTTTGAATGACTGTTTTCTAAAACAGGATTTCTAATATGTGTTCTCAGTAAAACCAGCAGGGCTGGACATAACCACCCGCCTGGCAGCCAATGGCGGGTAATTTTGGTGTCGAGTGGGTAGAAATTGAAAGGTACCTATCCGACATGGTGGAAACATGTTGTGTATACTTATGTTGAGTCAATTTCAAGTAAATAAATAACATAGGGGCATGTGTAGGGGCTTTTGAATGCCACTCATAAAAATACCATTTTTTAAGAAAAAGGGGTTCCATATACCAAAGTTCTGTAAATTTTGAATTAAATTGTCAAAAATAGCAACATTTTGTAAAAACCACAAACATTTTCTGAATTTTTTTTTTTACACTTTAAAGTTGTTGACGTCATCAGGTCATCAAAGGTTGCAAGTCAGTAATACACCAATATCAGTCTTTGAGTGAACAAGATTCCAAACAGGAGTCGATATATTTCAGTAAATGCTTTTCACTTTAACTTAGGATTTGATACCAGAACTGAACTTAATTGTGTTCCTCCTGCATTCAAAACTGAATTTAAAAAACATCTTGGAGCCCTGTTAAAGATAAGCTTCTTTCAGCTTACTTGGTACCAAGTTGGCCTAAACAAGTTTTTTATATCATTTTTTTCACTGTATAGTAAAAATAAGACTAAAAGATAAACTTTGTTGCTCCTTTTTGGTGCCAGGTCACATTTGGGTAGTACTGGCAGGATTTTTTATGTTTTCATTTAGCACTTTTATACTCCAAGGGATACTTAGTACCAAAGTGGTAATAGGAATATGCTGCAAATTTGGTTAGCAAAATCAGGCTCCCTAGTATTTCAATCAGTCCTTTTTCTTTGCCAAATTTGGTATTTTGATAATTTTTCTTTTCGGCATTTCTGCACAATACTTACACAAATTTGTGCCAATATAGCGCAAATTTGGATGAAAAATATTATTTTTATTAGATTTGACTCAAAATTTAGGAGATTTGGTATCTTTATTGGTCCACTTTTCTTGAAAATTGGAATTTGGATGGGAGGCTTTCCAAATTTCCTCGTGACAAATCACTACCTAAACCAAACGTGAGTAGCTATCCCAGGTCATATACACAAACTTTTACTCAGAGTATATTTTTCTTAGTACCGTTCCCACGGATCGCCCCTCCCACACTTTTGATTGTACTGCAGAAGGTATACAGTGGACAGCTCTGAGCAAGAGCTATTTCTTTTTCAATCTTACCTTCTCTGCAAGTTCACCAGCATATTCCAAGTCTAATTCAAACAATGTTTCTATATGGTCATTCACAAATGCAATAGGAATCAGCATCATATTTTTGCGTCCATTTTTACACAAGCCTTTGATTGCTTCATCGGTCTGTGGGCCTAGCCATGGTAATGGCCCAACCTGGAAAAACAATTGCACAAGATGGTAAAATCAGTTAGCTAACGAAACTTATGCATGAGCATAAATTTGAGCTAGATTTCATGGCATTTGCAGAAAGTATTTCTACATGCTTATTTTCCAATAACAATTCCTGCTGAGCTTATTTGTGACCTTCCATCCCAAACCAGCCGTAAATGCCACCTCTTGCCATTTTCAATTTTTTATTATTTGCAAAAACCATGCTTTAAGGATTAAAATGACATCTTCATGAACTTCATACAATTTTCAGAAGTCAAGTTATGGTCCGTCATAGGTTGTCAGGGAGTACAATGTTTAACTAAGATAAACGCATTCAAAGATCAGTAAGCCCTATACTTTCTGTTGATTGTCTTAGAAATATGCAGATATAGAAATGAAACTTTCCTGGTATTTTTAGTAAGCACAAGGATTGTGAATCTGTCAAAAAATAAATTTCCGCAAATTACGAACTTGACATGTATTTTCACCTGTAACGCAAAACGAAGTTTCTGGCATTTACGGCTTATACAGGCTGGACAGCCACAATTATTATAATACTGTCTATAACAGAGAAAATTATCTGTGATTTAAATTAAATAATCGCTAACAAAGTAGTACAGAACATAAAATTCTCAAAGTACCTATCACAATAAAGCAAATTTAAGAATATAATCCCTCACAGAATAAGAATTTACTAATAAATCAACAAGCACAAAGTAATGAAAACTAAACAATTAGGAACATAGAAACACTGTTATAGTTTCTTGAGAACGAAAATTTAGATATTAAATATCTTTGTAGAAATTATATTTAACATTTTTGGTTTATTTTGATTCCTCTCTTGTCTGTCTTTCATATAAACTATTTCAGTAAT
>JXSR01S020250.1:30284-58565 GCA_000969725.1 Ophiothrix spiculata | reverse complement strand
TAGGTGAGCTAATTCTTTGATTTCAATCTGGAATTTTGCTATTATTGCACCATAGAGTTTTAAAACCCACATTTTTATTATGTTTCATGGTAGAATATCATAAACAGATAATTAATTGTGCAAAACAACATTTTAAGTCACTTATATAGCCAAATAATTATGGATTTTATATAGTGCCATTGTTTTCTATGCACTATGAACTTTGCATTCTCATCCCTTTTTAGTTATGCCTTGTGGGGGCAGTGTTACAAAAGCACTGATTTCAGTGCTCATTGTGAACACTGAAATGCGATAGCGGGCCAGAGTGTTTAGGGGTGTCTTTTTTGCTCAACAATTACGCCATTAAGGGCCCAATTTTGAGGTGGTCTGACGAGTATGAGTACCACTTGAGTATTTGAGCGGTCCCCCTGGGACTGCTGTAAGGGTTTTTAATTCAACATGGACAAAAGGTCTGCTGTAAGGGTTTTTAATTCAACATGGACAAAAGGTTTCATATTTGCAAATCACTTCATAAAATAATATAATTTTGAAAATGATAAAGTCATCAAAATCAGACATTCAACAATGACATTCTAGGCCACTGCCTCTTACCTTCAAAAACACTATCCCAGGCAATGTGTACAGTTCATACAGATACGGAACACAATAACAGCCGGCTACGGAAAAACAACGGTCGCCGGCATCTTTTGATCTTTTCTTTGGTGGTATGATAATTTGTTATCTCCTTTCATGACTGTGTTAAAATTTCAAGTAAATTTTAAAAATAAATAATACATTTCTGAAAATGACAAGATAATATTTGTCATCAGTGGTTTTCATCAAATAATGCCCATGTGATCATGACTCAGCATCATAATTAAGAGGACATTTGATCAATTTTCCAAGTTCAAAAACAGGAAGCCTGCAGCATAAGCAATGCCACGTGTTCTTTGCAACCTTAACACCTAAAAAAAATATATAAAAGGGCCAAGATTTTTAAGGGAATGGTTTATGCTATTCCTTTAACTTGATGCTCTAGTTCTCACTTCAACTTCCAAAGACTGCAGCAGGTCTGTCCCACAAGGCTTGTATGCAGTATGTGCATTTGTGATTGCTCACCAAGAAAAGGGGGACTTTGCAACAGAACTTTTCAAGAAATTGGTGAAAATAAGCAGCAAAAATAAAGAAAATAATAAGAATTTAAAGCAGATTTTCTGTTGTTAAATTTGATTGCCTGGATCAATTTCAACAAGTAAGGTGTCATTTTAAAGCCTAAAAAATGCTGTAACAGATGAAAAGATAAAATCCCATTAGTTGAATTAAGAAGAACAAATTGGCAAAGAGAATTAAATAGTTAGATTTAGGAATAAGTTAGGATTTGGAAGGGTTAGGGGTCTGTGGAACCTATAGCGGCCTGATCAACTTTAATTCTGTGAAAGAGTTTTTTGTGATTTTGGTTTTAAGCAAATATTGGAGCAAATTATTCATCTCGACTCAAACACTGCAAGTGTGCGTGCGTTGACGAGTGACTTGGTAGGGGCGTAGGTATATTGCGTACATCTGTGCAGTAGAATAGTATTCAATACGCAGCGTGAATCCACATCTGATTGAAGCGTCACCGTTTAGACACAATCTCCACTCTTGGAAGGTACATCGATGTACATTAATGTACTTGTGTTGTTTGCCCCACTGTTTCTGATGACAATCTGTTATTCCTTGAATTAGATTCATTGACTATATTGCAGATCCATTGATTATTGGATTCTGATGCATTGTGGGCAATGAAAAGGGCACAAAATTGGCTAAAATGTGAGCCCTTTTCTTTCCCACAATGCATCAGAATTTAATAATCAATGGGTCTGCAATATAGCTTATTGTTAGTATCAAGACTAGTAATGACAGTATCATCCTCTTTATCAGTGAAACCATATCATGAAATTGGCAAGGATAATCTGACACGCTGAAGTACAGGTAATTCTCCAAAGTCTCCGCTGCCCTGGACCATCTCACAGATGTAAAATTGTCATTTTATATGCAATGACAGGCAGAAAATAGGAAAATAAATAAAACATAACTTTTTTGTTTCCTCATAAATGTCAGAAACATCACTGTGAACAGCTTTGATAACAAGATCTGTTGAATTTTGATGCGAAATGAAAGCGATGCATCTTGTTGTAAGGAAACTGGCTGGCTTTAAGAACAGGTAATCCCTATAAGCGTGCATCTGGCTGAAACATCTCACATTGGTCATTTCACTTGGATTCGATTGACGAATATTTGTGTGTTTATTTAAACAAACACACAATTTACTGTATATTTTGAAGTCAGAATTCACAGACGCGCTCAACTCGATCGTAGAACACGCCTGTCAAGTCAACAACATCAACAACCAGATCTCTGACCAGATGATGACTTTTACTATATCGAGCTACAAAGAAATAAAGTTAAACAATCAGAAGCAAAGCAAAAACTAACTTTACACTGTGGATCACATTATGTTGAGAAGGACATTGTGAAATTTCAAATTTAAAGATCGAAAAGCTTTGAAACATAAGCTGCTGGATAAGATCAAAATGGAACAATATTGTGGATGACGATATGTCACATAATGTGACGGAACGGAGTAAATGATGATGATGATGAATATTTTAGTATAACTCATTCGTTAATAGTCTATGATAGTTCAACTAAATTGTTTTTATTCATGGAAAATTTACATAGAGCAGTGTTTGATTAAGGTCAAATATTGAATGTTCGGTTGAAAATTAATACCAAATGTAGAAAGTTGGGTTGAAATTTGAATTTTATCAATATTGAAATCAATATTAAAGATACATTTCCACCTTGTCTTAGGCTCGGCCATTTTAAATTCAGAATGGTATTGCCAGTGAGCAAAAAAAATTACAAAAAGGGAATCGGTACTCGTCACCATTTGATTTGACCGCAGTGTAAATCTTATGGGATGGCGGCCATCTTTGATTATCGCTCATGGAGGTTTAGGAGGTTATCTCCAGTATTTTACCGCTGCGAGTGGCACATTTTGAGACTCCACAAAAACTTAACTAGTCAGATCGCGTAAACTTTCACTTAATTAAGGAGGTACGTATGTAATTCGTGTATCTACACTTCTACATGTTCAAAACACTTGAAACTTGGTCACAACAAAGTTGGCATAGAAAAATAGGCATTTTCAAATTTTTAGGTCGCGGTTGCCATGGTAACGGATTTTGTGGTGTCATATTACACTTGAAACGGGGAATATCATAACTTTGAATAGGAATGTCTTATAGAGCTGGTTAAAGGCTCAAATTAAAGCACTTGAACTAATCTGTGCATTAAACCTCAAATATTGGCTTTTAAACATGATTTACTATGTTATTTATGCTTATGAATGTTAATGAGCTGTTTTAACGGTCAAAATTTCTGCTTTTAAGGTTTCTGAGGCTTATTAACACACTGACCCACATCAAAATATTTATATTTTTTAGGTTTATTGCACAGGTCTTTTCAAAAGCTTTAATTTAAGACCAAAACCAACCCTGTAGGACACTCCTAACTGGAGTTATGTTTGTCCTTAGCGGAAATAGTCGCTAAAACGCATTATCGGAGAAAATGCCTTTTAAAGTCTAGAAACACCTATTTTGCATATTCTGTCAACAATATGCAAACTATTTCACATTATTTGTATGAATTATAATAGCAGTATATTTATGACATTTAATAACAGTTAAAAACCTACTAAATGTAAACATTTTGCATGATATGGATTTTTAAAGATCATTTCCTTAAAAATCACTGGATGAAAAACAATAAAAAACAAAAGAAATAAATTGCTTGTATTCCTTTTGTTTCTTATTGTTTTAATACGGATGTTTGAATTATAGGCCTGAACAAAATTGATCATAACTTTGGAACCCAATGTCTGATTAAGATGTGGTAAAAAGTGCTGGAAAGGGTATAAAATGCACTTTCTGTCCATTATAACTCTTAAAAGTGATGTTTTTAACCTGAATTACATACAAGTTGCAGGATTAAACGCATAGCTAGTGCATTTGTTTCACACACAAACAGTTTTGTTCAAATCCAGATGTACAAGAAAATTGTGGAGAGCATCAATTCTCCCTTTTAATTTATTTGGCATTGGGTGTTTTCTTAGGCTGTGTTCACACATAATAGTCATACTAGTCGCAAGCGGCTCTAAAGCGAGACATCTTAGCAGTTGCATTCACAAAGAGACACGACTTGTGCGTTAAAACTAGTGACGCGTGACTTTTGGTCACAAGCGAGACACTTTCTAAAATTATGTTCGCACTGGAATATAGCACAAAAGAATGGCTCACGAGTTAGAATATAGTCATGACCAAATTCTTATGTGTGAAAACACTCTTAGTTTAAATACTTGCCAATGTTGTCCCAGGTAGTGCCATGTAGTTCATTGTGTATGCACCAAAGTCACCCAATAAGCCGTGCTGGTTCATATCAGAATTTTAACATGATCGTTGACTGTATAATGACACCTGACATGCAGGAAGCTATTTGAAATTAATTATTGAAACAAAACTTGTAGATTTTGAATGTATGTCTGGCTCTCTTTATTCATATAATTAAGGAGCTTAGGAGTCCGACTAGGGGGTCAGGTGACAGTGTGTTCATTCTAGAAAAATGGCAAAACCAGTCCGGAATAAATGCTCAATCAAGCGTACCCGCTGTATTGCTTGATGCGGCGATATCGTATCGCTTCATAAAGTATTGCAGATGTGTACCATCCATACCATGCACTTTTAGCCAGCACTTATCAAATTGCGACCATTTACCATCAGTGCTGGTTAATAAATGTAACGGTCAATCTTTTTAAAAATTGTAAGAAGGGTGACAATCACACCCTGGTCACATAACCTTGCGGTGAGGTTACAATGTGTTTATGGCATCATACTGAGTAGAATTCAGAGGACACCGGTCAAGATGAACATCTAGATGACCGTTGATAACTCAGAATTATTGGAAATTTTTACTTCAAGACCTCATTGATTAACTTATTAGGAACAATAGGTAGTAAGTGAGTTTTATAAGTATGGGTCTTTTCTTGGGTATTGTCAATGATTATTGTGGCTTAAGGCGAAATCATACTCGGCCTTCAAACAAAATTTTTCCTACCAAACCTTTGGTCGTGACGTCACCAAATATTTGCCATCGAACTTAAAGTATGAATGGGTAGCAAACATTTGGTCCAATATATATGGCAATTCAATTGCATGTGCAATCTAGCGCGAAATTTTATTTGGTGTCAACTCGGTGTTGACGTTATTTTGTTTGGGGTCACTCGTCATTTTGACATCACGACCAAATGTTTGGTAGCGAAAAATTTGTTTGGAGGCCGAGTATGTTTTCGGCTTTATTCATCATAAGACCTTTTTTCAGAAAAGCATTAAGTGCCATAAGGGCATTTGTGCATTGAGATCAGTAAATAGATCAAATTACCAATAGAATCTTGGACATGGATCTTCCTTTTCTCTCTCCTGTTAGCCTCCCCTTGCCCCTTACCCGTATGAACAACTGTATGAAAAAGATAAACAATAATTTGTAGGAAATGATTATGATACCTTAATTTTTTTGACTGGGCCTTCTATATCTCTGATCAATTGAGATTCTTATATAATGTGTTATCCAGAAGTTCTTGAACTCATAAAGGAAGTTATTCAGCAATTTCAATGTTTTGATTTGGAAATTATCTGAAGCAATACCTAGCAGCATCATGATTTTGATAAGGCACATTGGTTGGTACCTTCAGGTTTTTCGATGGTTAAATATCTTTTTTAGCATATTTATGTCTGATATTCTAAATTATTAGAGAAATAAGCATGTGTAATTGCCTGAAAATGGCATCTTATTCTGTTGTCTGTGTTTTCATAATAAGGCCTAAAAATAGTGTTGACTTTCCATTACGACCGACCAAAATTTAGGGTCGCATTTTTTTTTCTCAACAGTGCATTTGGTCAATATATCATGATATTATCATGATATTTGGGATGTCATATATTTGCGTGAAACAAACATATCTTGAATAAATAAAGCACAAAACAATGAAAACATTTATATAAATTATTTTATTCATTTTTGGGATCCATTTTTGAGAGAGAGAGAAAAATAAAAGATCCGACCAACCGACCGTCAATTTCACCATTAAAGGGCAAGTCAACAATTTATTTTAGGCCTTATTTTAGTGCAATAAAAATTAGATATTCCTAATTTTAACGGTCGTTTTATGTTGACCTTTGAGTCTTGAAACAATTCCCAGCTTTCAACAGAGTACTGTATAGGGGAATATTTTAGCGGGGTTAAATTTTCACGGTTTGGACTGATCTATATTTTTTTGGATGTAATATTTTCACTGTTTCAAACAACTGTCCATTGATGTCTATGTATAAGTACTATTTTAGTGGGTTTTTTTTTTCACGGTTGAGAAGTCAACAGCAAAAAGAGCAAAAATAAAACTCCAGCGAAAATTTCCCTCTATACAGTATCAGTGCTATTTCTGTCATTTGTAAACTGAACTAAGTCATGAGCGAAAGTGAGTGGGCCCTATAATTTTTTGGATTTGAACTGAAGATAGGAATTAACCTGAAACTGGTTTATTCCAATTTATTTTATCTTCAAAAGCATCTCAGTATGTAGCCATAAGGGTGGTTTTGATTCAAGATGATAACCGGGTGATGTAAGAAGTTGCCAATCAAAACGTTTTGGAGGATATTGAATTTGACATATGTAGTTTTATTATAGTAGGCCTAGGCCTATTAAGGCCTACATCTTGAATTTACATCAGGAATTCTTTAAAGTTGCAATCATGATTAACTGCGTTCATATAAAAATGTTTAGGGATGAATATTGAAGTGAATAGGAGTGAATGCTTAAAACATTTACGTGCATATGGGAGGTGGGGGAGGTCCATAGGACCCATGATTTTGTTTGTCGCATGAAAACAACATAACCCAATAAAACTGTTTTATGTAATTGTCAAAGTATGGGTTGCGCATGTTTTGGTGCAAAAAAACAAATAATAGAATCGATCGTGTCGTTTTTGCTGCTCATGTTTTGGTGAAAAAAAATCAAATTGGTCGCATTGTTTTTGCAATAATTAGCAAAAATGATGGTGCTGTTCAAATTTTGTTTTGTCCCTAAATGGAAACGAAACAACTATTTTTAAATGTCTTATTTCATAATTTCAGCAATGTATTTTGTAATTATAATCTGCTACTATGGGCCAAATTTCATTGAAAATTCCTCTAGGAAAGCAGATTTACAATTTTTGACAGGAAGAAAAATTTTTTGGGAAAAAAATGAAAATTTGACACAAATTAGATATCTGGCCGCCATTTTTGAAACGGAATTACAGATTTCAATTTTTTGGTTTCATATGAATTGTATTGAGTTGGTGTATCACTTTGTACAGTTTTAAAGATGAATAATGTGGAGAACATTGTTTTTAAAACGATCAAAATCTTGGGTTCATATGGACCCCCCTCTTATGCACAAACAGGCTTCTAAAACACCTTATGCATTTAAGTGTTATGGAGGGTCGGTTCAAGACTCGCATTGATGCTTGCATTAGTAAAACATAAGGTTTCTCAAAACAGTTTTGACACATCATAAGTAATTTGATATTTTGAAACTGGCCTGGCTTACCAGATGTCACCAAGTTTATCTTTGATCCTCCTCTGATCCTTGTCCAGCCTTCTGGTATTTCATCAATTTGTATATTTATATGACATGAGATTTCCTAAATATTTAGTTATGTTTGATGTTATTCCAAGTTATAATCTAGAATTTCTGTACCAAATCACAAAAATTGGTACGACTGCGCAAGATACAACAGCAACATGCCAAATCTATTTATGGTTGTCAAAAATGTGTTAAGGTTTAGACTCTTATTTCAACAACTTTTTGAAATGGTTGCTGTTTGCGAAACTGGGTCCATATAGTATACCATTAGAAATTTATACGGAATGATTATAAAATTCCAATTGTGCCATTAACAAATTCGTAGTCAGTTACTAGGGCAATTTTGACCAGTGTGCCAACCAAGGAATTTAAAAAGGGGAACGGTACTCGCCGCCATGTTGATTTCATGGGCGTTTAAATCCTATGGGACAGGAGCCATCTTGGATTGTCACTCATGGAGGGAGAGTTATTGTACCTCCGGCATTTTATGGCTCTGCGTGCCACACTTCAAGAGTCTTCGCAACGGATTAGCAGGAAAATTGGCGTAGTTTGATCAGAGCAAGTCATAATACTTGCTACTTGAAACACAGACACGGTTTGTGTGTGAAACAAAATGCACACGCTGTATATGGTCGTATTTTTTAACCTGGGACCCCTTTGTGTTACATGTGTATTTTAAGGAAATATGGTCCCTATTGACCTTTAATCTAATGTATCTCAAAAAGTGTACATTTGAAGTCTATAAAAGTATACATTTTCTAAAAGCTCACTGTACAAGGATTTTGAAAATTAATATATGAAGTCTAATATACGGGGTGGCTCAAAAATATATGGGGTGAAACAAACAAAAATAATGTAAAAACCTAGTTTATTGTTTTTTGCTACAGTACACACAAGGCGGACATGTATGGCAAATGTATATTCTGCTTATGTAGCTAATACCAATACCCACTCAAGCATACCAAATAAAAATTATTTTGTTAATGTTTTGTCATATATACAGGGTGGTCAAAAAATGCTACATTTTTCAATAAAATTGTTATTGTGAATATGTAAAAATTAGGAAGGCAATTTTTTCAAGTAGACTATTCCCATTTGACATTCTTCCAAGTCCTTTCCTAATAATTATATACAATTGACCTATATTTGAATGTTTATTTTACATACAGAGTGTCTCAAAAGTTTTATCCATTATGTTTTGAAGGCAAATTTCCTCTCGAACATGTAGGCCTACATTTTTACAGTTCTATGTACAAACATGAAATCCTATTAGACTAATGAGTATTTTATCTATATTACCAGCAACTCAGTAGGCCTACTGATTATATTTTCATTACGATAAACTGTTTGAACATAGTAAGAAGCTTAATTAAAGATCAGATCACTACCATAAAAGGATAATATACCATAATTCTTTTATTTTTACCAGTCACAGTCATGTAATTTACATTAAAAACTTTATATTTCATGGATATGAACTTTATTAATGGGCTTGTTCAGTTCATATTAAATAAATGTAAGCTCTACTTTGTTAAAAACATTTAATTGCATTTTACTTTTTAACATTTTCGGAAAATTGCAAACAATTTACTCATTTTATGATTACTAAAATCTGTAATTAAGACCTCATTAATAATCACTAATTAATAATTGTATTAAATTTATGAGCAAAATGTATCTATTACACAATAACAAACTTAAAACAACAGCAAAGAGTAATTAAATTGCTTGATTTATTAGTTTTATAATGCACACTGTATGAACTATATACTCCTCCTCCTCTACCGCATCCTCCACCCCTGATTAATTATGCTTAATGAACTGTATCAATTAGTAGAAACAATTTTTAACTTTTTTTTCTTCTGATATTAATAGAGCTATAACTAAGCTTTCAAATGAGACCAAGATCAAGTGTGTATGACAGAGCAATGTGAAAATACATGCATGAAAAGTCGTAGAATGAGGTTGAAATGTAACAACTCCACCATTTCAGGGTGCCGAGGTTAAAAAACATGACCATATGCGTCAAGTGAAGATTTACGCAATGTGCCTGGATATCAGGCCAAATTCCGAATATATCCAGAAGTACAATAACTCTGCTCCATGAGCGACACAAGATGGTGGCGTATCTTGATTCCCTTATAAAAATTCCTTGGTGCCAACATATTAGTCACATAATTTCAAATGTGGAGTTATTTGATGGCAATTTTTTTCTCCCAGTTATTGTCTTTTCTCACACAAATTTTGAGGTTTGTTTCGGTTGCCAAATGTGTGTCAATTTCTAGAAATTTTCCCAGAAACCTCACAAACCTCACATACATGGTGTCAACCTTGATCCTGAACTTGTTTCTGGATGTTAAACGAATTTCTAGCATTGACCTTAAGGGGCTGACTATGAAAATATTGCCAAGTCCATTAAGTTATTCAAGACTTTTGTCTCCCATAGTGAACATAGATGAAATATGATGATAACTAACAAAATATGTATGAGTTGGGGAACAACTTTGGCCAAGGTCAAATTTATTCCGAATTGATTTTTTTTTAAAAGATCAATGATCTTTGTGTTTTCTTCAAACACCTGCAAAGGTTCGAAAATGATTTAAAGTATCAAATAAATTCATATATAAAAATATAAGGTTTTGATCTTTGAGCATATTATCCCAGTTTTGCCTTTTAATCCAGTATCACTTGATTTCTTGAAGCCAAGTGAAGTTCAGTGAGGTGTCATTTTAATCCATAAGGCATGGTCTTTGCAAATGTTTGAAAAAGAGAAAATAACAGAAGGCCGCAATTACAATTGATTCGAGATGAAGGGTCACATATGTATTGGACCAAATACCTTCAGATGAAATAATTACTGTAAAGAATGAAGATTTCACTAGCATTTTAATTTCGCTTGTATCACAATTCGCTAAATTAAAATACCGCTAAAATAATTGTTAATATAGCATTGAATAGCAAGATGATTCAAATTAGTGAAATTAAAATGCACCCAAAAAGTGAGGGTTTCCAAATTCGCTAGATTTTAATGCCGTGAAATTAAAGTGCTTTACAGTATTTGATATTTGACAGGGATAATGTATGCATTGCCTGAAATAATTGAAACGAAAAATAATGTGGAACATATTGAAAATAAAGTTGGACCAAATTTCTTTGATAAAACAATGGCTAGTCTCTTGAAGAATCCTGGCATAATTCACCATCTGTGATTTGATGCAAGTTTCACCTGTTTGGTGGTAAGGAGGAAGATGGCTTCAAGCCAGAATTAAAACGCTTTCATCACTCTCGATTTTAGAAAATATGTAAAGGAATATAATTGTGGTTCCAGATGGTTCAACAGGTTGTTATTATGATTCCATTTTATGAACTTAGGCCTAAAGAATAATTGTTTGATTGAGGTAACATAGTTAGTAGAAAAGTAGGAAGGGTGGACTTTTTTTTTATTTTTAGAAAAAAAAAAAAAAAAAAAAACAATTCCATGTCAGTTTAGGTGTTTTTTCCCCATTAATTTTTTTAATAAAGCACCCTCCATTCACTTAATTTTTGGTGCTTTTTCCAACACTTATTAACTTTTTTATTTGTCCAGAAGATTAGGGTCGGTCAAGTTACACCAATCAAGCAATTTTTAAGGTGGATTGAAAGGATGTTTCTGGAAATTAGAAACTGCATTTAGAGGCACGTGATTACATTGAACAAATACAGCTTAAAAGACTGAGCAAAATGGTTTTTGTTTGAAGGTAATCGGACATACGGTTGCCAAGATATGCTTGATTTAAATTCTTTGTTTTCTATTATTTTTGCCAATATATTGATAAAGTTAATGAGCAACATTGACTATATGTGCTCATTAATATTCATATTTGCCAATATTTTACCAATATCTTATGACTAAACCTTCATACTATTTTTATTTTACATAATTTTAACTTGAAACTTTGCCAATTTGTTTCTATGGCCTAAAACTTTAACATATCATTTACTCGCCCATCTAATTTGCATAATTAATGAGCATTATACAAAAAACGAATTAATTATGCAAATAAGATGGGCGGGTAAATCATACCTTAAAGTTTTAGGTCATAGAAACACATTGGCAAAGTTTCAAGTTAAAATTATTAAAGGTAAAAGTAGTATAAAGGTTTATTCATAAAATATTGGAAAAATATTGGCAAAAGTTAATATTAATGAGCTCATTTTGCCAGTTTTCCTCATTAACTTCATCAATATATTGGCAAACACAATAGAATACAAAGAAACTTTAAACAGCAATATCTCGAAAACTGTTTGTCCGATTTGGCTCAAATTTTGGAATTAAGATTTTTTTGCTTAGCTCTTTGCAACAGGCCTAATTTTTTTTTTATCTCAGTCAGAGCAACTTCATTTTGCCTTTAATTCACCTTAAGGGCTTTTGAAGTGATATAGATGAAGCAGGTAATTTTGCAATTAACAATTTTGGTTCAAACTTATGTCTTTTCCAAAATTGATATGGTGGGCTCTTCAAGGTTAAATTCAAGCCAATGAAAAATGGTACTCTAAGTTATGAGAGATCAGAGAATGTCCTAACTAATTGAAACTTGAATTTTGAACATTAGAAATGTTTTAGTGGAACAAAGTGTTTTCTTATCTAGGACTAGCTTTAATCATAATGCTGAAATCAAGATCTGAACTTTTTTTGTATAGGCCTACAAAATATATTGTTTGGACATTTTACTATATCACCTTTTTAATTTCCATTTAAAATGTGGCTGACATCTTAGAAAATGAAAATAAACACAAATTGAAGTTTTATTCAAAACAAAACAAACAAAAAAGTTCATAAATATTAATGTCAGTGAAGAAGATTCTTAAATCAACATACCCCTGATGGATGCAACAAGGATCCAAATATGATTCAATTTGGCAAGCAAAATTCTCTGTAGGCTTGAACATTTCCAGTTGCAGCTGTAGTTCAAGATCATAACACATATTAAATGTAAACCACATGGTAGAAAGGTTTTCCTTGTTCAACATTTTGGCCTATTTGTAAAGCCTAGAAAGGGACGTAAATTAACGCTTGTTTTTTCACAAGGGAGCCTGTTAATTTCCTTGTAAATTCTTAATTTAGATTTATTTTGATAAAACATTTGGGTGTACTATTTACAGTAATGTGGGTCTTCAGCCAAGTCAGAAAATAAACATGTCAAATGTGCCCACCTTCCTCTTACAGGAGTGGGAGTGGGTGGTGGTGGAGGGGGTGTTTGTGTGGGTGGTGATGTAATGTGTAATTTGCCAAATGTTTTGTGTAATATTTCAATCAAGGGTCTTAAAAACGGGTTGGAAAAAATGAAACATTTTGCTTTTATTGTGTTTACATATGTCTTAACATAAGAGAATCTTTTCCCAGAGTGAAACTGAAAAACTGAAATTGACTGGCCACCCTAGGTTTTGGGATGCTTCCTTACATCCTTTTTAGGGGGTGGGGGTTGGGGGAGGGGAGGGGGGCAGAGTAATGTCCCATTGTATCAATATATCTGTATTAATTTGTGATATAACTTACTCTTGTGATGAAAATGCTTTAGGCCTATACTCTGTAAATCTTGAAGTATGCAACAAGCAGCCGATTAATGCACAGAATCCAATATGACCATACGGGGGAAGTAAATTAGTCTGTATTTCTCGAATCATAACAACGTACCAAATCTAGATGAATATTTAAATAAACTTGTATTCAATGTTTGTCCATGTGTATAGCCAAAAATGATACCAAAATCATGAAGAATTCATGTAAAAAATATGAATACTCAGTGATCTGGTCATAATCTATCAATACTAGTCTCTTACACAATACAAAATCACCAGTATACAATGTTGTAGAATACAGGGGATATGCTATGGATCTTGTAACAGAGTCTGATTGCTTGTAGCATACTTCAATGTTTATAAAGTATAGATGCAAAATATCAACAGACTGGTAATTTACCTACACTGAAAGCAAGCTTATTAACAATTTTTCTTTTCTTTTGTTTTTTCATATCATCTCTGCTGGAACCAAAATCACACACCAATCATCAAATCAGGTGAGTCAGCTATGATCAATAACCAATAATTAACCTTTAACCTCATCTAATCAATAACTCATTAATTGTCGTTTTGTTTCGGGTTTTGTTACATATATAATGTAGAATAAAATGTATTCATAAAAGCCCAGTAGCAGGGCCAGTAGCACCATCAGTGCAAATGTTGAGACCGGTATCAGGGAGTCATTCAACGAGCGTCGTGATATCATTGTGTCGTAATAATCAATGCATCGATAGACCGTAGAAAAACAGCAGATGATGAAAAGATGACTCCCACATGTTGTGCTCTATGGCCAGCAAGGTGGATGATATTAGGATATTACTGAAATGACAAATGCTGTGACACGTGTGTTTTTACTAAAGACTTCTCTGATGATTTAGGCATGTGCAATTTGGTTTTAAAATGACATTTTGAAAATGGGACTAAATATGTAATTAGAAATAATTTTATGTAGTTTTGATACATAGGCCTACACATTTTATATAGGGCCTATTTCTATTATCCTATTGCACGGTTTCCCCATTTTGGGAGAACCTCATCCTGGCTTGCTAGATATTCAGAGATTATTACGATTAACAGATTCCCTCTTTCATAAACCACCATTACTTTGTTATGTAACATACTAGTTTGACTGTCAAATCGAGGATCTCCCTGCAAATGGTGAACCGTGCAATTAGCGAACTGTGCAGTTAGTTATTAGTATTTTCATCCACCCTCGTCAAGATGAGTTTGTTACTGACTTGTATAATATAAATAGGTTTAAGTTTTTCCTCTAAAATTGTAAAGTTTCATGTAGTCCAAGATGAATATTTATTTTAGCAATTTCATTCAGTTTTTTGTGTTTTATAACTATTCTCATCCTCCACAGTCAAAGTTCCATCGTCAAAATGGTGTTCAGACTCTGGCAAAGATTCTGCATGTTTTGAAATAGTTCATAATCGATCATTCAAATCCCTGAAAATATGCACACTAAAATGTCTTTGATCCCATGTACATTATGCCAAAGAGATTCCCGTTGTATTACCTTTCCAATACTCAACTGAAATCTAAAACAGCTTTATAGAATCTGACACACAATAGCTTAACAGGTAGACCTAGATCAGATAAATGAGCGGCACACAGGAACATGGAATTCACCTACAATCAACTTGGGAAACCAGATAGGACACTAACTGTCAGTGGCAAATCTCAAATGCCGTCGCTTCTTCACATTTTAGGTTCATTTTACTTTGAGATGATAGAGATCATTGATAATGATGGCATTTTCCCGTTTTACACATCTTTTGAACTTCGCATCAAGTTTATATACCAGAATTTTATCCATGAAGTAGCTTTCATGACTGAAGGTCTATGTACCCTCCTGTCCACCATACTTTTTGAAAATCATGTTAGTAGAATCAGCCATATTTTGAAGATCTTGGCCAATAATCCTAACCCAAGCAGCCAAAACCCTCAAATATTTGTATATCAAAAATCCCTATATTTTTCATGCGTACGATCTTGGGATTCGAGGCATATACCATTTGCACCCAATCAAATTATCACCATTACCAAGCCACAGACATATGCCGTCTGGGCAGCGATCTGGTGACCATATATATCTCCAAGTAATGACATATTTGAACTTATGCTATTTCCTATATTTTCTATGGAAGGATTTTGTAAAATTCAGCACTGTTAATGTGCCCATTAGTGTTATTGAGACCAGAACCAATGATACATTAACGTTAAAATTGGTTTCAGACTTGCCTGTCGTGTGGTTGTACGACCAGCATGACATCAAAAAATTAAAATTGCGCACACTCGACCTTGTCGCATCTCCTTGCCGTACTTGGACCCCAATGGAAATAAGCTTCATTAGAGGCTTTCTTAGGTTATCCTTGGTGATTAGCCTAAAGATTTCTTTCTTTCTTCTTTCTTTCTCTACGACAAGCCGATGTATCGATTACCCTGTCGTGATGGTCGCAACGACACGATATTGTGAGTTGGAATAAATTCAACTTTTCTTGCGACGGACCATTGTGGCAATATGCAATTGTGTTGTGCTACAGTACGACTACTCAAAATTGCAAATGTTTTGTCGTATCCAGCAACGTCGTGTGCCGCAACGACAGCTAGTCTGAAACCACCTTAACCGCATCACCAAATAAGTAATTAAAAGAGAAAATACAACCCATATTGAACAAGGTGTGGACTAATGTTTCCTTTCACTTCTCTATTCAAATTACTTCAGGTACTTCCCCTTTGTTTACTGTTGCTATACCAAATTTATTTGTTACCCAGATTTGATTAGATTAGATGATTCCGCTGTCATAATTTATTTGTGAATGTAGGAACGTACGTGTCCCTCAACACACACACAGCCAGGGATTAATCTCCTGTTTACGTCTCTTTAAATTTACTGCACCTGAATGGTGTTCATTGCCTCAAAAAATTAATGACCAGAAGAGCGTGAATGTGTATGTTCTTTTGACTTTTTGCAATGTTTTTCATAGGGAGAGTAAGGGAAGGAGGAGACATGAGTGGCCGAGTGGTATAGGCAGCTCATCATAGGACATTGACAGTATTATATTGGTTCGAATCCTCTCAGCGGCATGTGTGTAATTTCCTTGAGCAAGAAACTCATTCCTATGTGCTCCTTTCGACCCAGGTGTCAAATGGATAAATGCTAGGAAGGTAACAGGCTCGCGGTGATGCAGGTGTGGAGAGTCCCTTCAAATTACAACTGTTGAGTCTGGCTCAATCGCTTCGAAACAGAGATGGGCTCTCCGACCTGTGCAATTATAGGCCGTCTCTTTACCTTTACCTTACTTTACTTAGAAAGGGAAGGGTCTCAACTCCTAACGTTGGCACCCAAAAAGTGTGGATTTGTTGCAAAACAAATGATTTATAAATGCATCAAATTTTGTCATATTTTTCAATAGTTCAATAAAATGTCCTATTTATATTTATATAGGAATTTTCAAGGAGATATGTTTTGAATGACCCAGGGTTAGGGTTGAGATCCACAAGAAAAAACCTTTACCACCCTAGTAAAGTTCCCCTCTGTTGCATTTTCAGTATTTGATTATTAACCTGAATTTGTAAAATAATAAATCACAATGCCCATTAGTACTGCTATGTCCAGGTAAACATACATAATTCAAACCTTATAAAGAGAAACATATTAGTTCCTTTGAGGATTCCTCAGGGAATCCTAGCACATTATTAAATGCTTCCTGCGAGACCCACAATTCCCAAGGTCACAATTTCACAAGCTGCCTTTAATTGCTCCTTGCTGTGATTATTTATATGTTTTCATCAGAAGTCATAAATATTGTGGTCTTTAACTGACTTGAATGGCTGGCTGAGAGAGGGCTGTATTTATTTACTCACAAACCTACATCGTGACTGTGTCAGTGTGACAGCACACAGCTAAATCAGGGTAAACTTGGCATCTTGACTTCGTACAACCTGTAGGAGATTCTGTAAAGGCAATTTGGCTCTGTGTGTCGCAAATCAAACTGGGGTTTGTTTCTGAATTTAGTCTGACACTCAGTGTGATATAGACTCATCACTGTGAAGTGTTTTGTTCTTAAATCGTGTCTTGACTGTGAGTTGCTATCGTTTACTTGGAATACAGTAGTTGGTAATAGCAGACATTGTGTTTATCAGAATTCAACCTTACTTGGTGGAAAAGTTTTTGATCTGGAGCTATCTATCATAAGAAATTTATTTACTGGGACTGTGCCAAAGACTAGTTGATTATCTTTTGTTGATTAGAAGTATTGATGATGGTTACAACGGGGTTAGAATCTGACGCAGGGAAATTATCAATGGATTTAACAAAAAAATTGCCCGCAAATGGAACGGCAAATATGCCTACAAATGGAATGGTATCAGGGAAACGAAAGGTAGGCTTGGTGTTGAATCAATTTCATGGTCTCATTTTAAAAGAAAAACTGTTATTTTAGGATTATTATTTGTTTGATTTCATTATTATTGTTGTATTTTTGAAAATCACATGCCATTTATGTAATAAATGAATAATGTCATATGGATTTTTTATGAAATATGTTCACAGTTTTTCATCATGGTCTTAATAGCCCTTGATGTTTTAGAACTGGCCCTTGACATAATTTTTATGGCATTTTGCTTAGTAAATTGTTTAGGTTATCATAGGCCTGTGTGCTTACAAAAAGGCCAAACAAAAATTTATTTGACAATGTAAACAAAAATCCAGGGTAGGGGTTGCATTTACCAACAATGGGGTCCTGCACTATGGATTTGTGTTTACACTGCACTGTGCAATAATTTTTTTTGTATGGCCTTATAGTGTTAGCATATAGCATGTTGTGGCTTTATATCAGCTTCTCATCTCCAGGATAGAGGAGGTCTGCCAAAAATGCATTGCTCTAAATTGATTCCCAGCGCTGTTTGCTCACACTGTCAGTGGCTTATAAAATAGTTCTTGGAATAAAAGCTTATTTAATGGAAATGATGTTTGAAAAAAACAGGCCATCCCCTTTACTTTTTAATTGAGGGCATACTTGGACATTGGTATGTAGGCTAACATACAATTTAAAACAGAATATTTATTATGCCCTTGTCAGTTGTTTCTCTGGCCCTTGGGGACCCGGGAACTAGTGGGGAACTTTGCCAAATTCATTCCCTTTTAACTGACCAAATTCTTTGCCGTTTTCCATTGATCCCACTCCCCCCCCCCCCACCCCCGCAGGACAGGGCATTTTACAAGTTCATTTTATGGCTATTTTGAATTCTTGACAAACTACACATATTTTTTTTTTTGCTAATATCCTTCTACTAATCTCTGGAATGCCCTCTCTATTTAGTCCTTTGGTGTAGGCCCCTATTGCTGTGCCTTGCCAAGAAAATGCTCCAAAACATTTCAAATTCATCATTGTAAGTGTCACACAGGATCATGAAATGTTGCACAAATAATCCCCAGGATAGTTATATAAATAAAAGGAAGGCCTATATTTTTGACAAAAGTAAAATATGTGAGGATCAGAGGCCAAGTTCATGAGAAGCATGGCAAGTTTGTCAAAACATGGCTATGAAATTCATAAATCATATTAGCTGATTTATTTTGCAGAAATTGATGTGATGTTTTGGGAAGAATTCTTAGGTGGGTTTTGTTGATGACTTCTATATACTTGCCATTTTAAAGGTGCAATTCATGATTCTGATCATGACAATAACCTCACCTCTTTTCTAGCTAAATGAAAAGAAGAGTACAACATAAATGTATGCTGAAAATTTCACTTGATTCCAACCATTCGTTTTTCAAGTTATGAGCTTTTCAGTATTTTTAAAATCTACATAGGCTACTGTGTTGTAATTAATTAGAAAATGACACATTTTCTCAAAAATGCAAGCACATTTGAAAGAATGGTTTGAGGATCGTGATATATACCAGTTAAGGGTTCGTCTTAGCTAAAAAACTCAATTTTGATAGCGGTGACCTTGAGGATGTAAAGTGGATCATGAATTGTCCCTTTAATGCAGACCTGTCAGAAAGAAAGAAAGTTTAAAAGTTTATGTTTTAAAGCAATACTGTCAGATCTAAAAAATGAAGCACCCTATGTCACCCATGACTTTGATTTATTGGGCGGTTTGTCATTGTTAGAAAATAGGCCTAATACCCTCCAAATGATTTCACCTAAAGATGCTTACTTTTTCTGTTATAGTTATATGTTAAATTAAATTTGGGATCCCAAATTTCTTTCCATGTGTATTGGTATAGAAAAGCATGTGTGTGATGAGTTAATTGGTGAATAGGCCTGCTACAATCCTCGCAAAAAGTCTTGGAACGCCCGTGTTTATTTTAAGCGTAAGTGTACCCCCGCTCCCCCCATTCAATGTTGCGGCATTGGAAATCCTCGTGATTTCGGTATCGCAACATTGAATGATGGGGAAGGGGGAAGGGAAAAGTAGCCTAATGTTAACAGCTCTTCAATGGACTTATTGATTTAGTTTTGCAGTTGTATGCACTAAAGTGTTCCAACAACTTTTTGCGAGGATTGTAGATAGATAGATAACTTTGCTTAGATCAACTTTGGATTGGGGTGCGAGAGAGGTCCTGGATTAGATGCCCACTTTTTGAGGAAATAGGTATTGAACGAACATTTGCGTTAGGTTAAAGATCATTTTAGGAAGAACTTCTTGGATATTAAAATCATAGTAAAGATTCTGCATTTAGACATTGATACTCGGCCAATAAAACACAGCAATTTGACACTTGAAAGCTCAAATGATCTGCAACCTTACACTTTTTAATTTCCCTGGAAATCATTGAATACTGTAAACGGGGATATTTTTCGCAAGCAGATTTGTTCGCGAAACCTGACAATCACGACCTTTCGCACGTGTCAAATTAGTGTTTTTAAGCTTCATTACATAAACCTTCGCATAAATTGATTGTATTCGTGGGCCGTTATATTTGAGGTTAGAGGTTGATTCGCCAAATTTATGAAAATGAAATCGTTGTGAAAACAACCCTGTTTACAGTACATCCAGCATCCCTGGACACTGGTATGAAGACACGGGTGTTATATTCTTGGTTAGATGTTGTTTTGCAAAACTTCGCGAAAATTAAACCCTCTTGAAAATAACCCTGTTTAAAGTTCATCCTGCATCCCTGGACACTGGTATGAAGTCTAAAGATAAGAGCAGATTCTGTAGGCCTAAAGCTGGCATGGAATTGAGTTGACACCTGAATTAGATGGGCATTTTAAGGCCTAAATATCAGTTCCTTTCTTATCATTTTGCACATCCCTGGAATCTCTTGATTCCGACAGAAAAGTGAAAAAGTTTGTCAGTGACAGCTGAATTAAAGAGACACAAGATCTTAGTTACATTTTTAACCTCTATTTTGTAAGATTTTAGAAGTAATGACTTCTATCAAGTTGTGTCCTCGAACTGTGATGGATCTCCATAGCTTCCTGTCCTTCATGGCTAGTGCCAATGCCAGTGTCTTGCTTCAACACATCTGTGTAGGTCAGGTCGGGCTGGAACAGTGGCTGGCAAAGGGGACTCTTCTTTGTCTGATTTTTTCAGAGCGTTTTGGTAGTTTGCCGTACAGATCTTTATTGGTGATGTGCTGTTGCCAATGCACATTGAGGATTGTTCTTAGCATCCTTGTGTATGTTCCATCAAATCTCTTGGGCTAGCTTTGCAAATATCATCCATGCTAACAATAATCAGAGTCAATATCATCCTTTTTTGGTCTTGCCTGAGCAGAGACATTCCAGTCACAGTTTTAGAATATAGATCTTACTATAAATTCATTACCTATTCATTTGATACATGGAAGGCCAAAACCAGGAACCATGTGTAAAGGATTTTTTGCATGTTGATTGTTTTGTCATTCGCCTATGATTAAGACTTTGCTAAAGTCAAAATATCAGGCCCTGTTACCAAATTTTATTTAAGGATTTTTCATAAATGAATCCTGTAGAGCGGCACATACCCGTATACCTTTACAATATAAGTACCCTCCCTGAGATCAGAAGCGATGTCATTATCATTTCGAAGCATAAATTGTTTAATAGTAGGCGGAAATAGAGATACCAGGCAGGAGTTTTAAGGAACAGTTTTCTGCAAGCTTGTACCTTTCACATGGGTAACTTATCTTGGGATACTTGAAAATATCAGTGTAAGCAGCCATGAAGGAAAATGAAAATTCTAAACATTCCTTAAGTCTATGATTCTTCCATTGCACATTATCTCTAAGATGTATTAGTTTGAGGCTTCGGTCTGAGGAGCTGCGATGCCTCCTTTATCTATCAATTGCAGGAGAAGTTGCATACATTATTTTAGTAATGTGTACATGTATTTCAACCAAGGAGTTTTCAAAAGAGGAATCGGTACTCGCCGCCATTTTGTTTTCACTACCCTGTAAATCCTATGGGACGGAAGCTAATCTTGGATTGTCGTTCATGGGGGCGAGTTATTGTACCTCCGGCATTTTTGCGTTTCCGCGTGCCATACTTCGAGAGGCTTCGCAACGAATTAGCGGGAAAATTGGCATACTTTGATCAACTACGGACGTACACGCTTATTTGCATCAATTCACAATGTGAAAAGGGCCCGCCTCTTTGGTGTTGATCAAAGTATAGTACATGTAGTTCTTGTTTTACTGCATTGCAGACCATATTCACCATAATTTCGCCAAGATAATATCATAATTTCTCAGTTATGTTATTCCAGTACATGTAGAGGTATAGATTTTGATTTAAATATTGCATTGTGAACATATAATAACCTCTAAATGACTCCAACCAGTCAACTCGCTCATTTCACTCATTTCCACATAGAGCATACAACACGTTCTTGTTAATGTTAGTCAGAACTCTTATCAGACATATGCCAATATCAATAATTATTGGCGGGAAATTAAGTTATTTTCTCATTTTTTCTTCTGATCCCTAGATTAAATAAAGTCTTGACTCGAAGTCAGAAACTGCAGCACTGACAGAATGACACGTTTAGGTCATTTTAAGGGGAATTTTGAATTGGAAATCAGAAGGGTAGGTGCTTATTTAGGGAAGCAGGTACAGAGTACCGCAGGGGAAACAGGTAGCAAGCAGCAGTTCCCTTGCTTTGCAACACTAAATCTCTTGGTGATTCGATTTTCATTCCTCAAGCTGAATGTCCAATTTATCAAATGAAAGTTTTTAACTCGATATGTTTGTTGCTGACACACTGGTAGATGCCTATCCATGCTGCCTTGTATTGTTGTCTTCAATCAGATTGTTATTAAGTAATGGATGTCCATCTAAATGGATAACGACTGCTTTGGAACACATGTGCTATGCCTCTGTTGGATTTGTCAGGACTGACTTTTAAACACTTGGTGCAACAGTATCAATAATTTGACAAAAAGTTTGTTAGTTAGGATAGGCTTAAGATCACTGAGGGGAATATTTTTACTATTGCCAGAATGAAAGAGCAGTCAATGTTTGTTTTATATACCAATTTAGTTTTGAGAGGGCAATGATAAAAACTATTGATCAGCTCAAATTAAGCCAATCGGTACATATATCTAAATCAAGTCACTTTCTTTACACAGCATAATGATGTGCCCCTCACTGCAAAGTTATTGAATGTAACATAATTTCCTAGAACATTCTATTATTTGTAGACAACATTCTCAGCGATTTGACACTGAATTATGAAAATTTGCATGTGATAAGCCGTGACATTGCAAAATAGCCAAATTTTCTTGACTATTCAAGAAGTAATCACCGATGTATTAACATGTCATCTTGACAGGACGATGACCCGAGTTTATTCCCGGGGGAGGGGGAGAAGCACTTAACTTGGAGTTACGCACCATGTCCCACCAAAAATACCCCCCCTTTTCACACTCTTTCAATAAAGACCCCTATCATTCCAGCTTTCACACAATGACACCCTATTTTCAAAAATTCCTTATCACTAAAACCACCTTCGTCACTCAAAGACCTACCAAAATTGCTTAATTTGTCCAAAAATTTCACTAAATTTGTTGAAATTTTGTGAATTTTTTGGCCATTTTAACCCGGAAAACCCTACACGTTTTGAACTTAGCCTGAAGATTCCCTGGCACTTTGTCACTGAAAGATGCTCTTTTTAACCCAATTTTTCATCGAAGACCCCTTCTTTTTAGGTGCTCTAGGCGGTACTCATGCATCACTTTCTTGTGTGCCCCTCCCCCGGAGTTTATTATTGCCTACATTGTATTCTTGCCAAGTTCTTAACAAACCATTACAAAGTTCCAAGTTTTAAATATAGTATCACATACAACGGACCTAGTTTTCTCTCCAAATAGCTTACAGACTATATAGGCTAATTTGATGTCTGTCGCTAAACAGGATGTTTTCAGGCAAAATTGGGAAAGCATAAGAGAGGAGAGAACTAATGTTTCACATATTAATACTGCAGACCATGCTCAATTAAATAGATTTAACAATTTGTTAGCTAGCTATTTTCTTGTGTTTGTACCAAATTTTGCAATTTATCAGCCACTGATTTATAAATAAATAACTCTTTCTAAGAGTTTTAATATCATGCTTACAACTGACTGTCACAAAGTCCTATTTAGACACATCTTTGATGCCTATAGATTGTTTAACCCAAACTCACTTTAGATAAATTTATCTCATCAAAAATTCCTTTCAAAATGGTCTCTTTTAGATTCAACCGTGAGATTCGAACCTGGGACCTCTCACACCCAATCCGAAGTTCAGCCGCATCAAAATAAATATCAAGCCACCAGGTGGTTGCTGCAGCGGCATTGGTCACTTACAGTGTAAGGTTTTTGAGCTGGCGCCAATTCAACCAAGTTTGACAAAGTTGAGGAGGTATTTTCCCCAAAATCATGAGCTGATACTGAAAATTAACTTTAAGAGCAAGGAAAGCATTGTTAAGATTTTCCCCGGCTCCTGCACCAATAGTGCGCCAATCGGCCTTAGCAGGAACACTGTTAACCTAGCTATTATAGATCTCTCTTCTATGACATATTTAGACTTTGTTATCTCCTAAATTTTTTAATTGTAGGATTTTGTAGGATTCAGCAAAGTTAGGGTTTAAATTAATTGGTTTGAGTTCGGATTAATAGTCACATCGCTTAGCGCCCATGTTATACTATAGGCAAGATGCTAGCAGCCACTTGTGCTGACTAGACTTTATAAGGGCGCTATTCTAGCCATTTTCAACTAAAGCCATGTTGCAAACATTTCTTATACAACTTCAAATCCATAGATGATCATTTGTGTAGGCATTTGTGATTTTAGGAAATACTTGAAAATAGAAAACTCATTTAATGCTAAAGTTGACTTGAAATTTTAAATTGTTTTTAAATAAGGTGAAAGTTTTGATGCTGTATTTGATATCAGTTTAGCAGACTGCACAATTTGCCAAACAGGATAAGTCTCCAGTCCATGTATATTTGTACAAAATTAGTGACTGCCTTGCATCCATGCATCATTAGCTGTGTTTATTTCCATGTTGCCAAATGTGATCATTATTTTCCAAAGAGAGGACATTGTGTCCTTCCCACCATGCATTGCTTCTTATTGAAATTATTAAAAATATAGGCCCTTTCACACGGAATTTATATATAATGCACTATGCCTGGCAGATGGCCTCTGCACACTTTACAGGTGTTCGCTGACCACTGTGGCCCAAGAAAGCTTCATTCCATACCTAGCATCATTTCGGCAACCTCTACGAGCGCTGAGCCTTGATCAGCCCTACATATGTGAATAAATAGTGATGAAATATGCCCAAAATGCAAATAATTGATTTAGAGTCATTTTATCACTACCACTCACATAATTTTCTGATACAAATAATTCTATAAGAAGCAATGCATGATGGGAAGTAGGCCTACACAATCATGTCTGAACATCATTTTTCCTAGCTAGTCATAAGATGTCTGCAGCATCATGCATGATGTCCTGTGGCCATCTTGTATCATCATTCTGTTCATTAACCCCAGTGCATGATAGGAGCACCTAATGTCTTCATCATTTTTCCTAGCTAGTCATAAGATGTGTGCAGCATCACACATGATGTCCGGTTAGCCTCAGTTTGAGGCCCATGGCAGGCTTTTAATACTAAAAGCATAGGCCTAATGTTTAACATGTTTTCTTCCTCTCCCCTTGTACATGTAGTCTATAGAATTCCATGAAAAAGTTTCCTCTCCCCTTGTATTATAGTATTCCATGAAAGTGTAATTCTACTAGCTGGCTTTGAGGTGAACTGGTAGTATGTTGATAAATAATTTTGATACAGTTAGTTAGGACCTTGAAGTATTAAAGTAGTTGGACTTGGAATGACTTTGACCCAGGAAATGAATAAACTTGACAAGCCTTGATGTATGTATAAGAACATATTATATATTACATAAGGCTGTTATCTTAAGGACAATATGCAGTTTTATTTTGAGAATCTTTGTGGTGTTGATGAAAATGAAAAAAGAAGTATAAAAATAAACATGGCAAATGGAATCTAACCTTCGATATTAAAAACTATACAAACTGAAATTTAAAAAAGAAATAAAATGAAAATTTATATTTAAATCTAAAATAAAAAAGAAAAGAAATTTAAAATTTAAAACAAACATGAAAAAAGGGGGAAACACTTAAGGAATAAGATTACCATCCCAAGCCAACAAAAGATAAAGGGACACCCAAAGGACTTGACCAAGTCTAATGTCCGGTGACCACCTTGTATCATCATCCTGTTCATTAACCCCAATGCTCTGCTAGTTTCCAGACTACTTCCTTAAGGTTCAGAACAAGCAATGCATGATGGGTAGACATAACATCTTCAGTCTTCATCATTTTTCCTAGCTAGTCATAAGATGTGTGCAGCATCACGCATGATGTCCGGTGACCATCTTGTACTATCTTTCTGTTCATTAACCCCAATGCTATCGTTTCCAGATAACTTCCTTAGAAATTAAAAGGGAAAACTGATTTTTTTCCCCCTCAATTATAGCGTAACCAGCAACGGGAGGGCGCTCTGGAAGAATAATGTGCATGGAGAATGAACAATTTAGGACAAGGAGGGAAAGAAAAGGAAAGAAGGGAAAAAAGAAAACTTGAAATTAGGTTACAACATCATCATGCTAAGTGCTAGATTAAACAAAGTAAAAGGGCATCTTACAGTTAGCTTTGTAATCTATTGTGTACTGTTTGCTATATTTAGATTTCTGTAATTGTAAAATGTTTTGCTAGATTAAACTTATTAAAAATAATTTTTTATTACCCTTCAATACATATAGTGAGATTTATGACATGCTCTAATATTTTAATGTAACTGACACTCCACAATAACTGGGGGAGGGGGTGTCGTAATTTCTCACTATTTCAAATCGCATTGGATGTATAAATGTGAAATTCAAAGTAAACATTTTGAATATTTGTTATTATGTATATCTCTGTTTGCAAACTCCAAACCCATCTTTTTGTTTTGAATCATTTGTGTTGGAGCTACAAAAAAATTCTACGCCGCCCTAGCTTCACCCACAAACCATTATTTTTCAATTAACCAAAGTGCCACTCACCTGCAATCTTACTATATGAGTGGTGCACTGGCAAAATGAGCGGAAAGTCATGATTTTAAAATTGAGTTTTATGACATATTTTAATTCTCTATAATCTCAGCTTTCGAATAATATATAATATGTCATACTTTCTTTCTACGATCTTCATTTAGAGATCGAAATGCAAGGCAGTCCACTCAAAATCTGGCAGTAAAAAATTGTCGCAAATTGATTTTAAAGTTACCGATTACTATAGTGTATAATGGCAGAACGCGATCAATTACTTGTGAATAAGTGCACTTCCCAGCATAATTGACCTTCAAAACGCGAGGCATAGTTTGACACTTATGCATTAATGCGTTTTATGTCAAAAAACGAAATTTGATATTTTCACCATATTTTTAGTTTAACAGTCATTTATTCAAAATCCTCAATCGCAACTTTCCGCTCATTTTGCCAGAGCACCACAAATACACGCGTGGACGGTTCACTGAAAATGGCGCAATCTCACCGCCTGATTAGTGAAATTTGAGTTTTGTTTTGACAGATGCAATGTAAGGAAAAACATTTGCATAAAATAAAAAATGTCCACAAATTTAAAAATGTTTAAGCATATCTAGATAACAATTTGAGCCTTTAAGGTGTAGGTTCCTATTTCAATATGTGTATATTAAACTTTTAATCAATTGACATTGATCCCTGAAATGCATTTTGTGAGATTTAACCTTTAGGATACCTCTTGTTTACTCTCCAGAGGCAAAAGAAAGTATGTAACTCTGGGGATGAGGCTGTTATGTAAATACATAGGAAATGGAAAATACCAATTAATTTAAAATGAAAAATAGGTATACTGATTAATTTTATGTTTTATGCCATATCTCCAAAACTAAAATGAATATGGAGGTGAAATTTTGGATAAACTATCAGAAAAATATGGGCTTCAATTTAACATCAAAAAATGTACTACTTCTGGTTCAGCCCTGGGGGATAAGAAAGTGATCGGAACCTACACCTTTAAATGTCCAAACATTGCATTTATGTAATACATATTTTTATAAACATGAAATCTGAAATGATGTGTCTAGGGTTTGACTCTAAATGAATTGGAAAAACATCAGCCAGGATTTGATTTTAAATGGATTGGAAAAACAACCTGTCATGCAGTATCCTGATAGACTAAGCATTGATGTATAACTGTCTCAACTGTAATAAGCTTATGGATTGGATGAAAACAGGATGGGGCTGGTAATTGTCCGCTTTGTTTTAACCCAGCGAATTTGTTGTGTTGATATATGTCTGGATTTTAAGATTTTTTCTTCCAATAATAGTACTTGACTTGGTTAATTTATTGTATCATGTTGATATCTAAGTTGGGACAGGTGATTTATTAATTTTGTCATTTAATGAACTGTTCAATCATAATGATAATGCACTTTGGTTATGATATTCCCCCTAACAGTGGCGGTACCAGCATCTCATTTCTTGGGGGGGGG